>JANHFT010003003.1:239082-256837 GCA_032467955.1 Pseudoxenodon macrops | reverse complement strand
CTTTCTCCAAGGTCTTGAGTTCGCTTGCTGGCCACTGGCCTAGTCAAGTTATCAAGCCTGAACCAACATCACAACAGCTCCTGTGCTAATTGTACAGGTATCTGATGTGATATTGCCTAGCTTCCCCTGCTGTTTCCTGTCTGTTAGGAATGCAAGTTAAAACAGCTTTTAAAACAACATAGCATCTCTCATGAGAATGTAAGGGAGAACAGTTTTGAAAAGCTTGTAATGAAGGTGGTTAATGGACTTCAATTGTTAATAGATTCCATATTTATGGCAATTACGCCATTCTCCTCTTCTCTGTGTCTTAATTCATTCACAGACATGCAGTGTAGTTATATGTAGTTACAATGTAGTACTTTAAAACTTGCAAGTTAATGTAGCCTTACAAAAAAGTAGTTTTAGCTCATACAGCTGTGTTTCCTGTGTGGTTTACCCAGGTAAAATGACATGAATCCTGCAATAAGGATTCCGCTTTTAACTGCTTGTTCCATTAGGGTGGGTCCTTCCTTAGTTTCTTTCTCTGGCCATTGAGAAACTGCAAGCCCCTGGCCCTCTTCTCTGCTTGTTTTCTAGGCAGTATTTCATCTCCTCTTTCCCCAAGGTCACACATGCATTCCATTATAGGAGGTGATTGAAGTTGTGTGGAGATTGATGGAGAAAGGATGGGATGGGTTACTGAAAGACTAATTTACAAGAAATTTGAAACCGCTGGTATCCAGCTGTTGTTGTTGAATGCCAAGTCTGCCTAAAGTAAAGGTTGCCTCATCTTACACTATCAAAATGTGGTTGGAGGTGGGGACATTTCCCCTCTTGGAATGTGCTCAATTAAGTCTTTCATAGCCACAGACTAAGGGGAAGGAAAGTGGAGTGGCATTGTCATTTGGGAAATTAAAGATCACTGTCTCAGAAACAATTGGATGTAAGGCCTTACTAGTAAAGCTGCTGTCTAAGGTGAGAATACTGTTTTTGTATTGTCTTTTAGGCAGCAGAGCAGCTTTCTTGTGCTGCTGAGTCTCGTTGGGAGGTTGATGGTACAATTACTGAAACTACTTGTCTTTGAGGACTTCAACATCTGAGGAGTTCTTTGGAAAACACATTGAAGAGGCTACAAACTAGATCAGGGCTGTCACTCGCAACCCATGGGCCAGGTGTGTCACGCACTGGCCACACCCATGCCCAGTTTAGCAAATGTGGGAGGGGGAGTTCCAATATGTCATGTGATGCTGCTGTGACTATGCAAGTTTCACACTCCTGCACTAGATCTATTATTTGTCTCAGAGCAGTTGCAATGTGATATAATGCTTGGGGACATTAATATCTGCCCTTTATCTTTGCTGGCTCAGTCCCTGATTGCTGCAATCTAGAGTCACAAAGCTCCATGGGAAGAACTTTTCAAATGTCCAAACCCTGACATCTAAGGAACTTCATGGTTTCCAGAAGATGCTTAAAGGGTTTCTTAAGTAGAGAGTGGGCTTCATATCTCAGTTCTTATTGAGTCCGCAGATTGCCATCCTCTGGCTCTACACACTCAGGGGAGTGATGGGCAGGAGGATTATTTAAGTGAAAATTTTTGTGAAAATTGTTCTATAATAGAGATTGAGCTCCAAGTCTTTCAAGTAAGAAATGCCACAAGATGCAATACGCCTATTCAAAGCGCACATGAAATCTCTGGCTGGGATAATCTGTCAACATGGGGTTAAGTTTATATAACTGTACATCTTGACCCATGGCCAAATAAATGATGGTGTTAAAGTGCTGCCAGGTAACTGATGGCTGCCAGGTTCTGGAATGGGAGGAACAGGCTGAGACACAATCCCAGCAGGATGCAGTGATTTGGGGTTCAAAGGCTTTATTTCAAAGAGGTTTCATTGTTTACTGAGAATGAGCTGGCACTACCCAAGATGCAATTGGTTTGCAATTTGGAATCTCTGGACCTCACAGCTCCTGATTTAGAAGCAGCTGGCAGGTGTAACCAGGAAGACTTTTGCCCAGTTCCACCAATTTTTTTTACATTTTAAAAAATTAACTAATACAAAAATTGAAGACAGGAAAAGAATATAAATGAATAAAAAAGATTTTAAAAATAAATGTATCAATACATTGCAGTCATGATTTATTGCCGTCATCTCTGTGAGCTATATTACTACCATATATTCAATGCTGCAAACCACTGAATACTTGGAGCAATCTGTTTATCTTTCTGATGCTGAACAGTAAAACTTTTGCCCAAAGGTACTTTTTCAAAAGGGAACTGGATTTGCTTTGTTTTTTTTCCTTTGAAAATGTTTTGCTTCTCATTCAAGAAATAGATGTGGAAAGCTGTTACAGGTAAGGAAGTCTATAGCCATTATAGCCATTCTAGAAACTATGTTTCTATAGCTGTAACATATTATTGTTAAAACGTATCTTCTATTGAGGATAATAGAGTTGTGTTTCATATTGTAATTGGCTATAGTATAATTTGTATAGTATAATTTGTATAGATTGTCTATAAAAGCTCTCAGACGGACACTCAAGAATCTGGAAGACTGCCAGTGTGCCACCATATCCCACAATCCTAATTAATTTTATTCATTTTTTTATTATTACTTTTATTGTTTCATGTATCCACTAGAATGAATCATTGCTACTACAGTTTCTATATCTGAATTTAGATCTCTGCACAGGTAATCCTTGTTCAATAACTACTTATTGAGTGGCCATTCAGAGTTACAACAGTGATGAAAAAGAAATTGTATGCCCAATGTTCACATTTATGAACGTTGCAGGTATGTAAAAGGAAATACTAGTTGGCTTTTGTTCAGTGCCCTGGTTAATATTTACCTACCGGATATGAGTAACAACCATATTTTTCTGTCATAACTTCCCTTTTTATTGTCAGCTCAAAGAAAGCAGCTAAAAACTTCTTCCTGGTTCTGCAATAGAACGATTTAAAGAAGATCCCTTCTGAGAGATTTTCCTTCCATTTGATAATACTTCTTGCTGGCATAAGAAAAGATGGCAGGTGTAAGCTCATGTCTGAAATACTCCATGTTTATCTTCAACTTTTTATTTTGGGTAAGTCTAACTTTTTGAAATGAAAAATATATAAACCAGAATGAACAATGAAATATTGATTGCCTTAAAATGTGATATTTTATGAGGAGTTGGAGCCACCTGTTCCAATAGCAATACTGGACAAGAATTAAGATAACTAGTTCATTATTTTGCACGGCTGGAAAAAAAGTGGCAAGTTTGGAAACAGAGACTTGTCAGGGACATATGGAGAAAAGTATTAAATATAAATAAATTTCTGGACGACTGTGTAAATGTTGGAAATTGACTGCTTTTTGAAATAACTTCTGTAGCAAAATAAAAATATATAGATTATCAGCCAACATATTTATCAAATTTTAAAGCTTTATTTCCTAGTGTAGATGTGATTGTTTTCGAGGCGAATATGGGATCATATATTGAATTTCAAGAGATTTCTGGGATAGTTGCAGATTGCTTACTTTCCTACTATTCCTGAACCATTTCTCTTTTTGTCAAATATTACTCAGTGTCCACTCCAAAAACAGGCTGACAATCCACCTAGTCCACCTTGTAGCCTTTAAACGCTGAATTACAAGGTGAGAAAAAGTGGAGATTTTCTAATGAAAAATTATTAGGTATGAATAATTAAATCTGTTCAAACACTTGGCAGAGAATTTGTGTTTAAGATAGATACTGTTACGGAACTCCTCTCTGCAATAACCTTTTTCAGTTTAAACGCATGTGGCTTTTTTTGTTTTTACAGTTTGTAAGAATATTTTTTTCTAATTTCTCAAGTTGTCCTGCAAAGTGAATTTGAAAGGATAGTAAAATGCCCAAATATGTGTTTGCTATAAATCCAGATCAATCTGAATATTTTAGCTAAGTTCTTAAGCAGTAGCTAATTCAACTTTGCCAGTAAGAATAAATTGACCACTGTTCTCTGTCCAGTCTGGCTCAGTGATATACTTCCATGATTTATCACTTTCCAAATATATATTTGGTTTTATTCCTATGTTATTGTTTCAGTCATGTATTTCCAGATAAATCTGTCTGATGTAAAGTAACCATTACTGTCACTACTTGATTTTTGAGTCAACCATTTTTTTTATAGCCAATACCATGCCAAGTGATATCATGCTGTCTCTTAAAGGGACAAAATCAAATAATGTGTCTGGGATTGGGTGGAAGAGTACATGGTAAAATGACTACGGTATTTTCAGCTTAGGCTGAAAACATGTCGCTGCCTAGCACTCCATAATTCTCTCTCTTTGTGCCTCTTATTTTGTCTCCTTCATACACAAACATATAGTTAGCCCTATCAAGTCTGGGAATACTTTAAGAGTCCTAAAGTTGCGGTAGTTTAATGCTAGGAAATGACTTATGGTTATGGCCTGCCTCCCATGCTATAAGACAATTTCAGGATGTGAGATGTAACTTGAAGGAAGAATGAGAGACGATGGTTAGCAGATTTTGAATGTTTTATCAATATGGCTGTGTGGTTGGTGGAGTCAGATATGAGTCTGAAAAAATATATAATTTTAAAGGAATGATTTCTTTTTTTAGAGTTGAGGTCTCATACTTACCTTGCATTCAATTTCTTGGATACATTGCTGGTTTGATAAACTGATGTTTTGGGATTGTTCACCTGCACTGTAACAAACATTTTGTGATTAGCTATCTCTGTATGGCAGCGATGACATTTCCTCAAAATCTGAAATATCCCACTGATACTCAAGAGATCATATTCCATTCTTAGATTATTAGTAAAATTATGTGTACAGGTATATATAAACATGTGTCTGTCTATTTATCTTTGGGAGGATGGGAACAATTATTGTAATCCGTCCAAATGTACTTAATCGTGTTCCAAGAAAACCTGGAGTCCAGTGTGATTTATTCAGAAGCATTAATGATCAGAGAAATTAGTCCTTAGAGTCCCCTCCTAATCTCTTGTGACATCTTGCATTAAAAAAGAAACACCGCCATTCTGTACAGTTGCTGGACAGGTTCCCAGTATTTCAAATAAAGACAGTCCTTGCTTTCCTTCCATGGTACCCATTCCCTCCCTCCCCCAGTCCTAATGTACTTAATTATAGTGAAATATGATAGATAGTATCAATTTATTATTCAAGTAATACTAATCACACTGATGAAGATTTCTGGTTGACTTGAATTTTGAGTAATCTAACCAACTCATAGAAATATATCCTTAAGCTACTTGTGCATTGTGCTATGAAAAAAATACAGGTGGTCCTCAACATACGACCATAATTGAGGCCAAATTTTTGTTGCTAAGTGAAACCTTTGTTAAGTGAATTTTGCCCCATTTTACAATTTTTCTTGCCACATTTGTTAAGTGAATC
Organism: Pseudoxenodon macrops; assembly: GCA_032467955.1. Lineage (NCBI taxonomy): Eukaryota > Metazoa > Chordata > Lepidosauria > Squamata > Pseudoxenodontidae > Pseudoxenodon > Pseudoxenodon macrops. The sequence continues at coordinate 251,456 of JANHFT010003003.1, read as the reverse complement.
ACTGCAGTTGTTAAACATGGTTGTTAAGTGAATCTGGTTTTCCCATTGACTTTGCTTGTCAGAAGGTCTCAAAATGGCATCACATGACCTTGGGACACTGCAATGGTCATAAATGTGAGTCAGTTCCAAAGCATCTGAATTTTGATCAGGTGATAATGATCATAAATGTGAAAAATGGTCGTAAGTCACTTTTTTCATTTCTGTTGTAACTTCAAACAGTCACTAAGTGAACTATTGTAAGTTGAGGACTACCTGTAATGTCTTTTGACATTCAAAGGGAAAGGAGGAAAACTGTTGCCAGTTTTTAAACTTCAGTGTTTAAAAATATTCTTTAAAAAAATATCAAACACAATATTGAGATAAAAAAGCAAGCAGAAAAAAGAATTCACAGAGTTTTTCATAGGGTGTGTTATAAAGACGTCAAGATGACAACATGATATTTTTATGTGTGTCGCATTTCATAGCAATTTTTTCAAAAACAAAATTATATTTTAAGTGAGAAATGGGCATTTTGTCCAAGATAGTACTTTGGAAATTAGATTTCTTTTATTAATATAATCAATTTGTAGATGGTGTTTGGAATTGTTAATGCAAATTAAGATGGGATTAAATAATTAAATAATAGAAAAAAATGTTTCCGGCATCTGCATCAAGTAGTGGCTTCATTATTTTCAGGATATTGATTTTTTCTCTCCCTTTATCCAGATAATTGGATGTATTATTCTGGGAGTTTCTATATGGCTGCGTGTCAGCAAAGATACTCAAGAGGTAAATATGCTTTTCTTTTATCAATAATAATTGGAGGAGTCAACACATATTATGGCTGCATCTTCCTGGCAAGTCACAGAAAAATAAAGTGGATAAAAATGAAATTAATTCTATAGCAGTCACCCTCTACTCCTCTTTGGAAGTTGAGATCAATTTAAAGTTATAAATAAAGAATTACTTTATTTAAAAAAGAAACTTTAATGTAAAAATTAATTTTCCTACTTTAAGTAGCCATACTTAAAATATATAACGGTGAGGAGAAAGCGATTTCAAAAAGCTACTAAAAGGAAAATTATAAAAAATTTAATATAAAAATTTAACACTCTGAACAGACTGAAATATGTTACTGGTCTATTACTGAACTTACAGAGTCACTAAGTTTGCAGAGGGAAAAATAAATATCAGAAACAATAAAGAATTCAATATCACACACATTAAAAAAATCAAGCATCTAATTGCTCATTCCTGGCTAAATATTTATCTCTGTTTTAGGGACAATAGATTATTTCAGCAAGTGATTACTGTATGTTCCTCATGAATTTTTCTGGATCCTTAAATCAAAGGCACAGGATAAGTGTCGTTCTTTTTGTTTCTGTGATGCCCAGATTTCTGGCTGAGATTTTAAGAAGCCAAAAGCTTTTTCTCCATAAAAAGCCTTAGGTAAGGGTTTTCCCTTAGGAAGAGAATTTTCTCTTAGGGACTTAGATAGACCTTATACCTTGGTTTGTAGCTATTCTGTAAAAACAGGTTGGCCTCACAATAACTTCATTAAGAAATGAAAGAGATTTCCTTGTTTTAATTTTCAAAATGTAAAACTTTTTTTACATTTGAAATAAAGAATCTGAGAATTAGCAAAATTTGATCCTGAGCAATCCCAAGCAGTGATTAATTCTCCTAGAATTTATGGCATGAGCCTTATCTCCCCTGCCCCAGTTTACTCATAGATTTTCCAGTTAGTTTAATTTAAAGTTTTAAATGTAAAAATGTAAGAACTTAACATTGTATTGAATGTAGGCATGAAAAGTGTTCTTGAAACATTTTATTCACGTGATCAGGAATAAGATACAAATAATTGCCTCTTATAATCTTTTTGTGAAACAGTTTACATTATTGGTGTCAGCTATACACATTAATTTTAATCCAAATTCAATGAAGGTATGGGCAACTGTTGCAACTCTATACCAGCAATGTACTACTACCACATTCTTCTCCTATATTAGTTTTTTAATATTAAAAACATCATCCTCTTCTAGTCCATCTTGACTTTTGTTGCCTTCATAGACACATCCATGTAGTTTATAAAAGAGATTTCTACAGTCCTAGAATTTCCTGGTTTGTTTTACCAGGCAGGTACTGCTATGCCTGACCCTGTTTTAAGTTTTTCAGGATCAAATAGGTTAATAATCTGCCACCTATTTTTGCCCTGTGGCATAAGGGCATTAACTAGCAAACACCTGTTAGAGTGCTGCCCTTAATATGGTGAATTTATATGTGACATGATTCAATAGCAACCAGGAAACGGTGCTGGACCAACAAATGACTTAACCCCTGGAAATATCTGGAAAAATGACTTTTTTATTTGAGTTCCTCACATTGAAATGGCCTTTCTGGGAAATTTTATCTCCCAGTGACTACACCGATCGATTTTCTTCATCATGATGTATTTCTAATGTTCTTTCAGGTGATTAGGAGTCAAAAGCTCCTAATACATAATTATACATAATCAATTAATCAATCCTAAGAATACTTGTGTACACCTTTAATCTGATCAGGAAAAATGTGTTATAATTCATTCAAGCTGGTTTGAGTGTGACTGTTTTTTTACTTGTACTATTGATTTGATTTGATTTGATTTTGCTTTCCTTAGTTATTTGTATATATACATTTATTTTTTAATTAGCTTTTCATTATAATATATGAGTTTGTTTGCCATCCAGGAAACAAACTGACACTGAAAATGCAGGATATGAGTAACACATAAATATTCATCATTCTGTTCTGTTCTAACCTGGAAATTTATAATCAAATTTATAAACCAGGCAATCCCACTTCTGCATAATCCATTTCAGTACATCTCACCCGTACCAAAGCAATCCGCTGCCTTCTCTGGAGTCCCAGCACTGTCCTTGGGTGCTGAACAATCAGAATGAAATGCCATGATGGAGGGTATAGCCTTAGGGTGGGTGTCAGCAACCTGCGGTTCCAGAGCCACATGTGGCTCTTTAGGCCTTCTGCTGTGGCTCCCTGTTGGGTTATCCCACCTAAGTGGCTGGCCCCACCCCTCACCCTCCCCTCCCAGTCACTCCTCGCTTGGCCTGTGAAGGTACGGATGACAGCAGGGGATGGAGAAGCTGCCAGGGCAGAGACAGAGAGATACAGAGAGGGGGAGAGAAAGAGAGAGAGACATAGAGAGATACAAAGAGAGGGGGGAAGAGACAGGGAGAGACAGGGAGGGAGAGAGAGATGTCAAAAGGATTTTATGGTTCCTGGTGTTTTTTAATAACTGGTTCTCTGCCCTAATGACAGGATGGGTAGGCATGGCTAGGGGGGATCATGTGACTGGTGGAAGTGACTGACATCAAGTTGGCCATGACCAGCCAGGTTTTGTGCCTCCCAGTGTTTTCCTTTCTGTGAGAAATGAGTCCAAATGGTTCTTTGAGTGTTTGAGGTTACAGACCCCTCCCTTAGGGCAAAGTAGTTTGCTGATAAATATGACATATGTTTATGACTAATAGAGAGCTATTCATTTGCTCCTAGCTTCCTTTTTAGATTACCTTTAGCTTTCTTAACTATTTCACCGATTGTATCTGAAACCTTGTATTTGTCTTTTTACAGGAATTCAAAACAGACTCAAGCATGCTTTCTGCTGTTTATCTCCTCATTGCTGTGGGCTCAGTCATTATGGTCCTTGGGTTTCTAGGTTGCTGTGGTGCCATGAAGGAGAGCCAGTGCATGCTCCTCCTGGTAGAGTTTCAATTTCTATAACATTTTCTTTGCCAATATTTTCAAAGCAATTCCCTGCATGAATTTACCTCATTAGGCAATAAATGATCCTTAGTGAAGGTTTTAGTTAGGATTTTTTTCTCAAGCAGGAATAAGGAGAATGTGCCTTATACTGCCAATGACAAGAGTGTAACTACACTGTGGGGTACTCCTTACCATTTTCTATGTGGAAAGATATGAATTTAAGGAGATTTTGGGAAAATGTGAATTACAAATGAAAGATAGAAATGATAACCTGGTTTCTTTCTTAAGTCAAAGTCCATAAATACAGGTAGCCCTCAACCTACAGCAATTCATTTAATGAATATTCAAAGTTATAATGGCAAAAAATGACTCATGACCATTTTTCACATTTACGATGGTTGCAGCATCCCCATGGTCATGAGGTCAAAATTTGGATGCTTGGCAACCTGTTCATATTTATGACAGTTGCAGTATCCCTGGGTCATGTGAACAGCTTTTGCGACCTTTTGACAAGCAAAGTCAATGGGGAAGCCAGGCTCACTTAGAACCATGTTACTAACTTAACAAACTGCAATGATTCCCTTAACAACCATGGCTAGAAAGGTTGTAAAATGGGGCAAAACTCACTTAACAACATAAAGTTTGGGTTCAATTGTGGTCATAAGTTCAGGACTACCTGTATTGTTATGTTTCTGCACATTAGGTAGGAACTCTAATGCTGGCTAATGTGAACTTTGATTACATAGACTACAGACATGATGAACACCTATTTTGAAGAAGGCAAGAAAGGAACCTGAACCAAGTAGACTTCAGAATGAAAATAAAAGGTTGCTGCTAACTGAGTGTTTGTCATAACTGCTTTTCTCCAATGCAGTCACTTTTGGGATATTCTGATTCGTAATTCAATTCAGTATTTACGTAAGGTTGTCCGTCACAAAAAAAGAAAAGGTGATGGTTTCTTCATAGGCTTCAGAATGTGGATTCTGCTACATCATAATACTATTTCAGTAATTCCTCAAAAATGGCATGTTCCTCAAAGGCAACGTAGAGGTAAAGGGCCTGTGTAGGCTGCCAGATTGTTTCCCTTTGTTCTCCTTAAGTTGCTTTTGAGTTGAACTGTGGCAATCTTGGCACTCAGTGCTTTTCTCACTTGGGGAAAGTGTGGAAACTGAAAGATATGGGCTTGCAACCTGGAATATTTACAGGCTGGCATTGTTGATCTCAGTTTTCCCAATTCTTCAGAAAGGATACAGGACAACTGAGACAGAGGTACATTTATATGTGATCTATAAGGGTAAATCTGGCTAGAATCTAAGTGCAGTCACTAACTTTCAGATATCTAAAATAAGCCTATAACATACACAATTTATGCAATCTGCTAATGTGGGACTTTTGCATGCACAGAAATTAGGATCAGAGCTACTGACTGTATCCTTGATTTCTTTACCATATATTTATTCATTTAATGCTGTTCATTATAAAATTTATATGCCATCTTTGTGTTTATCCCAACACTCCAAATTATTATAACAGTACTTAATACAAAGTGTTAAACAAAAGCTTAATTAAATTAAATGTAAATTTAAAGCAATAATTAAAATTATTAAGATTATTTAAAATTAAAAAGTCTGGCAAAAGAAAATATGCCTTTACCTACCTTTCCTAAATAAAAACACCTTTAGTAGAAAAACATAATCTGGGAGTCACAGAAGAGGCTTTTTCACAAGGACCCATCAGTCAGACTTAGGTGTAGTAGGCAGCTTCTGAAGTAACTGGGGAGTTTGTAGACAATCACAGGGGTTAATCAGATGCTGTACTCTTGCATCAGACAGAAGCTTGCCCTGCCTTCACGAGTCCATACCTTTCATCACCTGGACAGATCTAATCAGAACTAGAAAGCAGTCTCAGTCTCAATGGATGTATTTATTTTGGTGGGTGTGTTGTGATAAAGGCAGGTTTGTAGATACCAACTCTTTAAGAAGTTTTAAGTAACTGTGTCAGCTATAAAATTAAGATCCTTTCTTCCCCTCTCCTCTCCTGATATTCCTTTCTACTTCAACATTGGTTTTAATGAAGCATTTTCATACTATCATGTAAAAAACAAGTTTGACTTTTGTGAGGCTCCATTATTTTAATTCAACATTGTCCATCATTCTTGTTAAATAGTGATCTCTCTATAATTATTTATGCCTAATCAGAATTATGAATGACATTTTTTTGGAACTTACTTAAGAGACGCTTAGGTTTTAACCTAAGTATGACAAACTGTAGGGTTAATCATTAAATGTTGTAGTATGTATCGAAATATACATGGTCTACTTTGACTAATTATTCAAAAATGCTATAATTACCATACTAGCAAGCACATACAGTATCATTGAAGGGAAGCAATTCATTATTCTAATGGATGGAAAACAATATGGCATCCCATGAGCCCTGCCTTGTAAAAATTATTGTCTAGAGAAAATGCAGTTTTGTTTCAGAATTATGTACAATTCTGGTACATACTGAATTATGTAATTCCGTTAATTTCTGTTTTCCTGAATACATAAAAAATTGTATCTTCTTAAAATATCTTATGTACAACTTTTGAACATTGCCTATTCCTCACATTCTGATTTCAAAAATCTGAACCTTATAATATTGTAAAGCATTTTAGAACATTTCCAAAAGAAGCAGTATGTAAATACACCTTCCTGGAGCCGAGATCATTTTTTTAATTTTTTTCCCCACCAGTTTTTCACTGGACTACTGCTGATTCTGATTCTTCAAATTGTAGCAGGCATTTTGGGAGCAGTATATAAATCTCAGGTATTTAATTCTTCAATCTTATTAAGTTATGTAGTAATTAAATTACATAGGCTGATTGTATCATCTGTTCATTTGCAGATTGAAGGTGTCGTAAATCAGACTCTCGAGAAAGAAATTGATGTATTGAAACTAGCTTCAACTAATGATAAGGATGTTCTGGAAGGTTTCCGCAAACTTGAGATAAAGGCAAATTAAGTTCATTTAATATTTACTACTATTTTTACTCTACTTGTTCCAACATCTTAAAATCAAACTATGTTTGAAAACCATTGTCATATCCAATTCCCTAATTTCAACTACAGATCAAGCTTTATTGAATACAAATAAGCTGTCTGTCTAACACTGTATTTTAAACAACCAATCTCAGTTTTCTGCAGAAGTGGCTATAAATTCATCAAATTTTCCTTTGTATCAGTAAATGGTATATACCTCTTATATGGCCCTTATATGGGAAGAATATTCAGCAAAGTTGATGGAAAATTGAAAAGATTGCAGTATAAGCTTTGCTGCTTATGCGTCAGAAGAATTAGTTTACCAAACTAAACTGTTCATTTTTGTTTTTATTGTAGTACAAATGTTGTGGCATGCTTCATGGACAATCAGATTGGGGGAAAAACTTTCATTCTTACCATGGATGTGAATGTAATCAGACAGACATAGGTACAAGTTATTGTGCTGGAAAACATTATGAAAAGGTAAGAAAAAAATAGCACGAGTACATCAATGACTATTAGGTTTAGTGGCCATTTGTGATTTCCAGATTCATATATCATGGAATCATTCTAGGGAACAATAATGCAGGATGATGATCAGACATTGATTGGATGTTTATACTTCTGCCCTATTCTTCATCTAGGAAGCATCCTGGTTAGGGGAAAGCTAATGAAAACCATAATTATTATAATTTGCATTTCTGTTACTACTTTATTTGTTTGTTTGTTTTCTGATGTCTTCAAGTCAGTATTACTTTCTATCAACTACCTGAACAGGTCTGTGGAGTTCTCTTGGCAAGATTTCAGAAGTGTCTTGCTTCTTTCCTTGTGCTGAGAGAAAGTGATTGGCCTAAGGTCATCCAGATGTTTTCATCCCTAAGGCAGAACTAGAACTCACAATCTCCTGGTTTCTAGGTTTTAAATAGTGCTGTATTATGCCAAAATGGGTAAATATTTATTTTTTAGGATCCTTCCTTCAAGCACTGGGCCAAGATATTATGCAAATCATTTGTAGAGCATGTTATGTATTATGTGAGTTACTGATTCCAGAACTAATATAAGCTTGTAGCTTTTTAAACAGCAGATGCTTTAAAAAATGTTTTTAATGTTAGATATCAAAGGCAGTTGATGACTAAGCGGTCATATAAATAAACACATTAATGAATCCTTTATTAAGCCAATTCTTTAATCCTGACATGTGTTTTCTTCAGGTTTACACCAAACATGGTGAAAGTTGAACTATTTTAATAAATAGCAGAGAGAGATGGTGTTCTCTCTTGTGTAATATCCAAAGCATTTCTCTCAGATTTTGGGACATGCACGTTGCTCTTTTATATTCCAGAATAAATACAAATACACCAAAGTCTTCCTTTATATAATGATGCACAATCTACTATCTAACAATGCATTGATAAAGCTTCTAAAACAATGCATGATGGATTGATGAAGGCTTGTGAAAATCACATTGAAAATAATTGAGAGACAAGTTAGACTAATATTCTTATGACTTAATGGTTATCACAATTGGCAGTTCCCATCAAATTATATAGGCCAACTGGCTTTTATATATTTTTCACATTTCTTCTACATCAAATATGGAATTCATAGAAAATTCCCAAATGGCTCAGGCATACACTAGCCTTAGAGCTTGGTTTTTTAAAGAGCTATTTTGTCTGATTGACTTTCTAAACCTGGATGAAACCAATTATCAAAACTGTTTTGTTCCTTAAATGTTGCTATTGTAATACTTATCAAAAACAATTCAGATGTTATTTATTTATTCAATTGATCATCCACTTTTTCATTAGAACTATAAAAATCTCAACAGCAGATCTTGGACGTTTAAAAAAATGAAGATATGTTACTGATTTCTCCTTTGCCTTTTGATACCAGCAAAATTAATCTAAATTTGTAGCATGGCTATTCGGTTAAAATGTCTGATGCATGTGTAATTTATACCATTTTTGTTTTTGCCTTTCTTTCAGACTTGTGCCAATGTAATTATGGAAATGTTCAAGAAAAACATGGTTATAGTTATGGGGATAGCATTTGGGCTGGCATTTATTGAGGTATAATAATAAAATCTTATTTCAATCTGTTATGATATTGCAAGCCATCATTTCATTGGTTAATACACCAAATTGAATGGTTGTGGTTGATCAAGTGACTTGATGAAGAATATTTCTGCATGTTCAGAAAAGGGGTGTTCCTAGGCTACCTCCTTCCATGTTCTGGATTCAAAAGTCCCACCAATTTTTTGGGGTGGTGATGGAGTCATTAGAAATTAGAACATAAATGATTGGGCCCACTGAACAAATGGAGTCCCTTCTGTTGCATATTCCTACTTCTTATCCAGGTAAGTAGGAAAATCCTGACACTGAATTCGATGAAAAATAGTTGAGAACTGAAAAAAGTCCTGCTCAATAGAAGCCATGAGTGGGATCTTACTGGACTCTATAAGTCAGCCTCCTGAATTATGTAGTTCAATACAAGAAACAAGAAAAGAAGCTGTGTATTCTGATAGACTTCCTGTTGAGTAAACAGAGCTGATACAGAGATTGCAGATCACATGTAAGGTAAACAGTGGAGTGAACCACTAAGTAAAATAATAAAAAAATGGTCAAACAGTTAAAGGGAGATATCCCGAAACATTTTCCCTCTATTCAAATCAGTGAGAAATCAAATAAATGAGAAGCCTCTGGGTGTCCTGGTGGATTACTGCTTAAGTATGAGTCAGTACTATGCTGCAATCCTAGGCTGCATCAACAGAGCGATAGCAACAAAATCTCAGGAAGTTTTTGTTTGTTTGTTTGTTTAAATTCCCCTTTAATATTTAAAACAATTGATACAATATTTTTTGTAAGACCCCTAAATAGTGATTCAGGCAATAATACAATTAACAGCCTCCTCTAAAGACAGGTAGGAGACAATCATCCATGACTTGAGAAAAAACCTGTCTTGGACTGGATCAAACTATGCCATTTGTAGAACTAATAATAGTGCTGCCACCACTACCACCATATCACTGGATTATTGTTTCTGTATTGAATCTTTGTCTCATGTTAACACTCATGAATTTCTAATCAGTCCTTGATTTTCCTATCCAAATTAAGTTTTTTTAGAAACTTAATTAGTTGGTCAGATTTTTTTGGGGTGTGTGGGGGAATGGAGCAATTGAGTCAATCTTGCATCCTGGTGATTGCCTGGAAAAATCCCTAAATTTTTCTGATAATATTTCAGAAGTGATTTACCATTATTTCCTTTGTATACTCAAAAAGAAAGTGACTGGCCCAGTTACAGTATCTTGGTACCTAAGGTGGGAACAAAAGTCACTGTCTCACAGTTTCTAGCCTGATGCTTTAACCCCTACACCCAAACCTTGTTTTACAAAAACCAAGAAAGATGAATGATAATACTAATACAATTAAAGTGCAGTAAAAGAAGACTTTAAATTTTAATGTGACTTCTGTAATCATGGAATTCTTGTGAGAAAATATTTTAATTCAAATATGAGAACCTGCTTTTTTATGATTTGATTAATGCTGTGGTGGGTTTTGGATAAGGCCCAGGAGTTAGATGTAATCCAGTTTGTTCAATAACAAGAATTTGAACTTGGAACTACAAAAATGAGGTGGGTTCGATAAGAACAAGGAGTGAAGTCCAAACAAACAAAGCATAAAGGATTTTATTTAAAAAATGGAAAAGGAAATTTAGCTTCATTTACCTTTCCAGATAGATTCTTAGTCTATGATATCTTAATTTACAGAAAGGGATGTAAAACACATAACTTGTTTAACAGTTAATAGTTAGCTCTGCAGATAACAGTTGCTTGGATCTCTGAGCTTCCCATTGTAAATGTTTTGCAACTTATTACTATAGCGCGCTCTTTTGTAAGGGTAAAGTCTTCATTGGGTGAGGCAAGAATTTATATTGAGGAAGGCTATTTGTTCTTTTCCTCTTTGGTTTGTGTTTTTGTTTTAACCTCTGCTATTCAATAGAGATACCATGTTTTCTGTCTCGAAATGAGAGTTGTTTTCAAGTGTAGTAGTTAGAGAAGGCATCAAAGGCTGGAGATTATTTACCTCTCCTACAGCTCATGTGCACCAGCCATAACTCTTCTGTAACTAGTTCTTTTAGAGTGAATTCCAAATACCTTTATTTGTGGAACAGAGAAGCAGACTTGCCTTAATGACTGCCTCTTTTTATGTAGTCTTGTTTAGTGTTTGTTTCAACTATTGATTACAAAAATGTAGTCAGAGTTCTGAGTTTTTTAAGCTCTTCATAAACACATGGTAGCTTTAATTTTAAAGCTACCAAGTGTTCATGAAGAGCTAGAAAAATAATCAATTTTAAAACTCCAGTAAAACAATTCCATTTGATAATCAGTTTCGATTTTACTTAAAGCAACACATATGTGAATGTGCTTCAATTTCTATTTTAATTTGTTATAAATATTTTGTTAAATTGAAGTGACCAGTTATCTAGAACAGCAAATCCCACATTTATAGTAACAGTTGCACAAGAATTCAAATTACAAATATTGTGGCACCTTCAACACAAACCATTTAAATATATATTTTTATAATATTCCTTCTGTGGTAATATACTCCATGGATTTGAAGTAGTGAACATAATTCCATGAACATTTACGCAAGAATACCTTAGTTATTCAATTATGCAAGATTGTTGTTTTGCTGTAATTTATTATAGAAATGCAAGTAATTCATATCTTTATGAGTAAGATTTCTAAGAATTCTAATGTTGACAGGAAGCAGTATGAAAAATCTTTTCAGCTCTCAAGAAATCTGACCTCTTTCCCACAAATGTTGCAATATAAAGCACAAGTGAGAATCTCACAACTTGTCTTCACCCGTTAAAACAATTCATCTTTCAGAATAAGTTGAGGTTTCCTATGCTGCGGTATACATGGGTTTCATTAAAATCCCACTATCTGAAAGTCATATCTCTAAATGGTGTTGGAAGCAATTTTTCACATAGCAGATCCATTAGTTCATGCAAAATCCAAGAATTTTGCAAACAAAATGTTCTTGCTGTGTACTGAACTGTTACTGAAGTTGCCAAACAATGCATCTTAAACATCTTTCTTTCTTTTTCAGATTGTTGGCATGGTGTTTTCAATGACCCTTTATTGCCAGATTCAGAAAAAATGAAACCAAGGAAATCATCAGCCAAATGAGAAAGCTTTGTAGATCAAGGAATTGGATCTGTAGTTGGATTTATTTTTATTTTTTTAAAGCACCACATACAATTTGTGTTTGGGGTGTTAGAAATTTGTAACCTATTTGACTATTCAAAAAAAAAAAGCACTGCTCTATATTGTGCTGACCCAATACATTGTTTTCCACTCATCGGTTTTCTAAATTAAAGTTGATCCTTACTTAACCAATTTCAACTAAAAGTTATTTGTTTTATATATGTCCACATCCACACCCACACATAAACACATCCTCCCCCAAAACTCTTGCTTCCTAACTGTACATGCAGAGACCACAGGATAACTCTGGACAGCTTACAATCATAAAAATATCTATCTATCTATCTATCTATCTATCTATCTATCTATCTATCTATCTATCTATCTATCTATCTATCATC
>JANHFT010003003.1:164631-183120 GCA_032467955.1 Pseudoxenodon macrops | reverse complement strand
GCAGGTTGGCAGTAATTATTTTTTCTGCAGTTCTGATTATTCTCTGAAGTCTGTATCTGTCTTGTTGGGTTGCAGAAAAAAATTAATTGAATGAATGTAAATGCATGAATGATTTGGCTATTATATTTTTGAAACAAGTTTATTAAGGGTCATTGAATCCAAGTTTAATTAAATAATGGCACTAGCTACTGAAGGCACAAATAGCTGTCCCATTCAGTGAATGCTAAACTATACCTATGGCTCTTAATCTGTTTGGATAAAAATGTCCAATTATGCCATAAAATTAGTATGAAAATTGTTGCTGTTATGCTATTTTAAATCCATATTTTATCAAATCAAAATATTTTGCTTCATAAATATTACAGTGCCATTATTTCCATATCACACCAAAAGATGAGCTGACCTGAGCTGAGCTGAGTGAATGATGGAATAATACTGCTAATGGGATGGGTGGATTAAAAAGCATGGCAACCTGTGAAACAAGCGAAGCTCATGTCACTACTTCCCTGCTGAGTGTCCTCTGATAACCAGCACTTGTTATTTAGATATCCATGACATTTTATCTAATAACAGGTCTGATCATAAGCATCAGAGAGCTTCAAGGACGTGTCATTCAGCCAAGAACTGTCTTCTCCAAGCCTTCCTTTTCTTCTGACAGGTCTTTCTCCAGTTTCTTTACTTTCTGGTTCTCGTAAGCTACAGGAGCATCAGGCACCTGAGCTGTATCCCAAAGGAGCCCGTCTCAGTAGTTCTGGGACCAGTTATGCAGGCAGTGATTTTACAGGGACTGAATGGGAATTGTTCTCTATTTCTCTGTTGACTTAGAAACCAGTGCATGATTAGAATGACTCACACCCTCTTCAGAAAATGAGATAGTCAATGAGATACATAGACCTGGGAGCATCAGCCATATCAAAGAAAACTAGAGAAACCTGAATGTTACCTAAGGTATAGTGTACTTTCTTTCTTTCTTTCTTTCTTTCTTTCAGACACAGCAGAACAAACCTCCGTTAGGCAGGGCTCAGGTTTTTGATGCATACAAACTTAATATTTTACTTCTTTTATATTTAAAAGTATAACCTCAAGGCAAATAATGTCATTAAAGGTACTATCATAAAAATATGTTTTTGAACAATTTCTCTTGATTTTATTCAACTGGGGTTACCTGATCTTGAAAATATCATCCTTTGATGCCTCAGTCTAATACTCCATAGTATTTCCAGGTGAATTTAGTTCAATTTTTATTTGAATTAGAGCTTTTAGGTAACTTTGATGCAATGGCAGTTACTACTGTCTTAACAGCCATGGACACTGTAAATTATTTTTTAAATGCCCAGTTTTATTTGTCAGTTTAATAAGGGTTGCATTCATTCAATTAATACAAATTATTTGGTGTGCTTGATGTAAGTTTCATGATAGGACAGGAACATTAAATAGTTAACATAAAAGTAAAAAAATTCATTCTATCATGTCCAGTGTGGAAAATTGTTAAACCCTGAGCCATATTTGGCTTCCAAAGTGATTCCATTTAGTTTCTAAGTATTCTGTTGGATACTACCAATAATCAAATATTTTAATATGTGAATTAATTTATAGTTTCATTCACATAGGTAAAAACATAATCACATGCTGTAAAAACTATTGCTCACACTTTAATATTGCATTTTGTATGCAATTTGTTTCTAAAATATTTTGTATATAATTTGCAAGTTATTTCTAAACATAAATAATTCATAAATGTAATAGATCAGTGTAATATTGTTATTACATTGATTATGTTATTACAAGATTATGGAGAGCCCAGTTTGATATAACTTTGGACCAATCATTCTTCTAGGATAAAAATTAAACATTTAAGGAATCGTTCTAATGTCTAATACAATGCTTGGAAAGCACATCAATCCACATATTTTGAGCTTTCTTTTACCTATTTGTTTACACACTCGTATTAATTTAACCAATTATTATTGAAATTATATCCACATAGACCCCTTTTTTTAAGGAAAAATTCTGGGGAAAAAATATTTCCATTCACATCTAACAGAACTTGCTTTCCATAAAGGCCAAAAGGGAAAGAAGACTTTGAATGTCACAAAGGGCCAAAAATAGATTGAATTGCCAGTAAAGGGAACTGTGTAACTAAGCACTTGTTTCCATCCTCCCACCTCTTCTTCCTTTAGAAAAAAATATTAAATATAAGATTATGTTCATCAACTAATGGAGTTCTAATATTTATGGGAAGGATGGAAAGAATAACATATGAGATCTTATTATTGTTCTAAGAAACACTAAACTATGACTACTCAAAAACTACGGAGGCTCTTTTTCCCTATCAAATTATTGAGATATCTTCCCCCATCTCCCAACATTTCAGAATGATCATTTTCATTACACTTTCAGATCAGGCATAATAATATATGAATCTGCCAAATGTGCAGACATGAAACATAGATCAAGAGTAACATTACTTTTGTGATATATCATCCTACCTCAATCCATCTTCAGGGTTTCTCTATTTTTGGACAACTTTCCAAGATGATAGCTAACTTACTAAAAACTAGCACTCACAACATAATATAAAACACAACACACACAAAATATAATAGTGTAAGCAGTAATAGCACCACTTCTTATCCAATTATGTCATTCTACCAGAATAAGCCTTCTGGCTAATTTTAAACTATAACAACATTGAAAGTCTGCAATGAAAGTCTACAATAAAAATCTAGGCAAACAATTGCGTATCTGCTTCTCAATAGTTGCAACATAAAGAGGCAACCAACTTAAAATATTTATGGAGCTAACTATATTATAGAAACTACTAGAAGAGCAATTCAAAGGTAATATGAATAAAAAACTTGAGGGCAGCATTACACCTAGACACACTGATATCTTATCTTTTATGACATACCGTATATACTTTCCTCTCTAGAAAAAAAAGAGGTAATATTCATGGAAAGAACAATTAATAAATTTGTTTTGTAGAAAAATAAATGATTAAATGTTATGGTTATATTTAAAATGTTTTAAAATTAAAATGCTTTCTTAGTAAAATAGTTTTTATTCCATAATTGCAGGCAATTTTAAATTAACATAGTACATAAAGGAAATATTGGAGACTAAATAAAATCTACTTCAACATTTAGAAATGTATTGGCTGAAATGTAGTTCCAGGCCAAAATTACAACACATATTTAATATAGTGTGGTGCAGAATTCTCAATTCTATAAAAAATTATATTCTCTAAAATAATATATGTCACATCAAAACATCTATCCAAGGAGTAGAAAGGACGAAAGTATTTATAAATTAGATAATTGTTCAAGTTTCCTGAAGATTTTTCTTGAGATAGGTGCTTTTAAACTTGTTTTTAATGAATGGGCTGGATCTAGGAGAAACAGTCAAATTCATTGTTGATCTCAAATGAAAGCTGTTTGCTAAACTAAATAACAATAACAGTCTTAATAATTGCAAACAGTTCCAAAAGGTTCTCTTCAAACTAGGTCAATAGACTTCAATGGCGAATGTAATGCTGTGTAAGTAATGTATATTGGAATAACAAATATCAAATAACAGTTTTGTAAATTCATTACTGAGATCTGAGTTAGCAGGGACAGCTCTATAAAAATCTCAAGCCGGTATGTAGTCACTGTGAGAACAGTCTTAACACCCTACTCCTATTCCTAACACTCCACATTCTTGACCACATAATATCTGACTCAAAGAGTGTCAAAGCCTGATATGTGTAATAATCTTTGAGCTGGCCTGATAATAAACTTTTTTCCCAGAATGTTCAGGATTTATTTTTAATAGTTAATATAACTTTTTCCTCTATATTAAAATAGATATGATGTTGGTATTCATGGCTTACAACCAAAGTCTTCATGAGGGAGGACAAAAGAATCAAATTAATGCTAACAGGATCATGGTGTCATAATGCAAATATTATCCTTTTTTATCTGTGTTGTAATGTCACACCTATGCCCAGAAGGAGCAGAGTGTGCGGCATGAAAGCATTCTACTGTTTTCCTTATTCTTTGAAAAGCATGAGAGCCTATGGACACCAAAACTCCTCAAAATCTTCCAGTTCTTGAAACTGTCATTTGAATTCCATGATGCAACTTTCTTACTTCAGATCATGAGCAGAAATTTGCAATATTTGCTTGCTAATCTGAAGAAATCAAATTAGAATGTTGTAAACTCCCTTTCAAATATCCCTCAGATTTTACTTTTAAGCAGCCTTCAGTCTTTTACACTGAAATTATATTCAAATACATTATAAACTTCAGAGAATGTGCACATGTAAATGCACATGTTAATGCACATGTTACACCAAAAACTGCTTTCCATCTAACAGTTAAAAAAGTACTTTCTACCTGTTTATGAAGAGTTTATTCTGCACCAATGAAACTGATAGGCATTTAAATATTACTAGGTTTTAGTATTTTTATTATATATGTATACATTAGCCAAATTTTCAGGCATAACCTGATAATATAATTAATCATATCTATAGTCCTGAAACCTGGAAACTATCGCTAACAGTTGCAGTAACTAGATTAATAAATTGCATTGGGAAACTATGTTCCCTGGAGTGGTTATCTTCTTCTCCTTTTGGGTTACTAAGTCACGGCTGCCAGCATGTACAGTATATTCAAACATGAACTCGCCTCAAGGAGCAGGTGCCAAAAGTGATAAACAGTATAGATCAACAAGGCATAATATGACTAATTAGTGTAGCCTGGCTTCAGAAGATACAATGCTTCCTTTGTTGAATTAAAGGTGCCAGCAGTATTTGAGGAATTTCTAACCAATTAATCTCTTTCCATTGTTCCGTGGAAATTTTTTGGCCAAGATATAAGTGGTATGTAAAGAGACTTATCTTAAAGGCTTGTGGAATGGATCCTATTCACAGAGGCTTTCTCATCATGTAAATTCCCTTGTGGCACCTATCCACGGTCCAAGATGAACAGTGAGAGCAGCTTCATTAGGCAGGCATGCTGTAGTGTTAAAAGTAGGCCAGGTCACACAGCCCAAGTGGTTTGTATCTGACCTAATCAGAATATTCATCTGGCTGAAATATATTTCACAAAGTGAAATAGAAACAACATCGCAATTTCTATCTTAAACAAGCCTTCTAACTGGTGCCATCCTAGAATTCTAGATGTTGTTTCTATTTCACTTTGTGAAATATATTTGAGTACATTTCTGCAAGTATACTTTTTTGTTTGTAATCATGTCTAATATAAAGAGATTAAAAAACTAATTTCCCTGATTTAATGCATTTTTATAGATTATGTTCAGAAATGTAAGTATTTTGTTCAAATCTTCTCCTGAGGTACTGTTTGCAAATTAGTAAACTGAATTGCAAAATTTGAAAAAGAATAAATTTTTAAAGAAATCTAAATTTGGGTTCACATATTGGTTCAAAAATACAAACTTAAGTCATTCAGTGAAGTAAAATCTCTTTCCTCTAGTGAAATGTTCTTCATTTGTTGCTTCTACAGAACTAATTAGACCACAGCTTAATTTTATTAATTCACACGGACCTCCATGAATTAACTGGGGCTAACACATTACTTACATGTACTAGTTACTTTTTAATTGATATATCCCAAAGATACTCAAACTTCGTAATCACTCAGCTGCCTACTGCACCCTTGCAAAGAAAGATCAGAAGTGATGTCTGCAATAAACATTGATGGCACTCCCTTTTTGTCCAGGAAGCCTAATCAGGTTAAAAAGGTGGGGGGGGCTTTCCCCCACTTACTGGCTAATCCCTGGTTAAACTCCTAATTTCAACTATTGATTGATGGGCTTAATCAATGTCATGTGGGCACTCAGCAAGGTTTCATTTGTCAGGTTGGAATGCCAGTTTTTATTTCAGGCAGATGTGATACCCCAAACATGTTGGGATCTGCAGTTGGGAAACATTGATTAATGCCAAGCTCAAAAAATGACAAAAAACCCCCTCCTTTAAGTTTCAAAGTGCCTAATACAAATGTGTGAGTGTATCAGATTCCAGCGGTCTGGCTTCCCATGTTTCAGTAATGAGGGATATCCTCCCATGGGCTTTTGTAGTACCAGTTCTCAGGATACTCACAAAGGATACGCACAAAGAGAGCAATTTTTGAAGGTATTTCTTTTCCCTGGAAGAAGTGTTCCCCAATCAATTTGGTGGAGAATTTTGATAAATCATGTTTCCTCATCTTTAGAAACAATAACATAAAAGGTAAAGTCTTCTTCATCCTGATGACTACATTTTTTTGTTTTTGCTCCCCAATCTACTTTATAGTTCTGAGATTTCCTGGTGCAACCTATGCAAGCACTAACCATGTCCAGTCTTGCTTAGCTTTTTGAAAGCAGCTAAGAGTAGTAGCTGCTCCAATCTATCCACTATATTGTTTTATTTCTAGGAAGAAATGATAATAATCAGAGATCATTTTTCTGGGTAATGCTGTTTCATTTAGTTCCATTACAATACCTTACGATCTGGCACTGTAGCTCCTGTAAAAGCTCCCGGAGTGTAGCCAAAGAAATCTCTTTGACCTCATGGTGAACTCAAGGCTATGAAAAGAGGAAATGTTAACATTCTTTAAACTAACATCCATTAATAGTCTGGAATCCTGCACCCCTGACCTCATTCCCCCAACTCTTGTTCTCTGTTTGAAATGCAAATTGACTTCACACATTGCCATCCTGGGAAAAACGATTTGCACAATTCACGGAGGTCACTCATTAGCAGGGAACTGTGTGTGCCTTGCAAGATTAGCACTGTTTGGGTTTGTTTTGCAGACTCTGCAAATGGATGTAAACAAGTTGAATATCACATTGCTTCGGATTTTCCGCCAAGGAGTGGCTGCTGCTTTAGGACTCTTGCCGCAGCAAGTGCATATCAACCGACTGATTGTAAGTGGCTTAGTTTCATGCTTACTATTGCATCGTTTCACCTCCTGGAAATAAAACCAACCACCTGAACAAATAAATGGTTCTATATACCTGCTAGCTATAGAAGTAACAATATGGACAAGAAGGTTCTCTGGGATATCTCATCCGTGTGTAGTATCAACCCAAATCCACCGGAGAATGACAGCTTTTTCGCTGAAGGTTATAATGGCTTATAATCTACCACACTGATTCAGTGCAGTTTAATGGATAGACAACTTTTCTGTCTAAGGGTGGGAGACTGACTGGTGCAAAGTTGCCCACTTAGCTTCTGTTCTGGTTCTCCACACTTCTAGTGTAGCTTTATAACCAGTACCCCATATTAATGATAGATAGACAGACAGACAGACAGAGTTACAGAAATGGAGATAAGGATATATATTATACATATACATATGCCAACTATCTTCATTTTATTTGTATGTGCTTGCCATTGCAGGACAAATTTAATTCATGCTCCAAGTGCTACAAATCACAGCAGGCCTTCTAGGATAAGCTTTTTTGTGAGTGCTATTGGCTACCTATAATCTTGAGTATAAAAAGCAGCCACCCAGCATTATATGAAGCTAGATGATTGATCTACTGAATTTAATAAGATCTAATGTGACGGTCAGTCATTTTTATTGGCATGCTTTCTTCCTTGCCTGAAGAGGCCATGCGTTGAGTCCAACACAAGACTTCAGTTGTTATTTCTGCTAGGAAATAACAACTGAAGTAAAAGTAACTGATAATAATGTCAAAAACAGATACATTTTTTCTTCTTGCATATCACTTTTTAATTTTTTCTAGCAGCCCCTTTGTTTCTCTTTCTGATACCCCCTTCTCTTCTTCACCTGTCTGCCAAAAAAAGAGCCAAATCACTCTTACTTTCCAGTTAAGGGGTATTGCAATTAGGCTGAGACAATAGGTTGTCCACCTATGTTCTATACCTTCCCAAAGGCTTTCCGCAACAGTGATATTGTCACTAATTAAGAAACCTATAGCATAAATAGGAAGGAAATCCATATATTTGAAATTCGGTTTGTGATATTCAAAATATGAACTTGGATCCAATTTGAACTTCTAGATAGCTAATTCTAATTAATCTCAAGAATTTGGACTGGAAAGGAAAATGGAAAATCATCCATTTCTATTATTTGTTTAACACTTGCAAGAACAGCAACTCATACAGTTAATTCATATGTTTATTCCTACAAAACAAAATTGAGCTATTTTTATTTTATTTTATGTATTATTGCTAGGGCAAGAGGAACTGTGTTGAACTCTTCATTTCTCCAGTCAGTAGTAAAGGAGTTTCTGATACTATCCCATCCAAAGAAGTGCTACGATCTCTTAATATCAATGTTCTACGCCAAGGATTAACCCAGTTTGGAATTACAGAGATATCCCCAGAGGTAAGCTATCATTATTATAATGTGCTAATATGTTACTCATAGGTAGTCCTTTAAAACCTGTTATTATTTTGCAAACTCAGATGATAAACGGTAAATAAATATCTTTCTAGTAGTTTAAATTCCTACCATAAATTCATTGTGTATCTAAGGGAACCAAGGTGCTAATTAAAACAGTACATTAAAGGCATATTGGAGTTTTGTTTTCATTCCATGGTTAGAAATCAACCAAGTGAGGGTCATCTGGTATCAGGCAGCATCCTGAGGGCTGATTAATAGAGTTCCTGTCCTCAAAAAGTACAAGAAAGTATATATGGGACTTTTCTTTATTTTGTATAGTAAGCTACAATGAAATCAAACTGATGGAAAATGACTGACTCAAAGTCATAGGATCATCATTTCAAGGGGAGACATTCCTCAACATAAACTTTTAATGATTGTAACACTTATAATGTTATAAGTAACATTAGGCCACTTGTTACTACTCTTTGCCTCTCCACTTGAAAGTAAAGTAGTCCACTACTGCTTTATAATGTTGTTCTACTTTAGTTTAATATTACATAGTATCAGTGGTGGGATTCAAACATTTTTACTATCATCTTAGTGGGCATGGCTTGTTGGGTATGGTTGGCTTGGTGGGCATGGCAGAGAAAAGATACTGTAAAATCTCATTCCCTCTCCACTCCAGGGGAAGGTTTCTGCAAAATCCCAATTTCCTCCTTATCAGCTGGGACTCGGGAGGCAACGGCGGGGCCAGTCAGAGATGGTATTTACCAGTTCTCTGAACTACTCAAAATTTCCGCTACCGGTTCTCCAGAACTGGTCAGAATCTGCTGAATCCCACCTCTGCATAGTATGTGTTTGGGTGTATGCAAAAAGAAGTGTAATTTTAAAATGACAGCAAAAATTTATAGTCCCAGCGGCAAGCATCATGGAATTCAACAGGCTTTAATTTTATATAAAAGGAGGCTGGTTTGTTCTTTCTGCTAAACCAAATCTACCCTGTTTTAAGTGATATGCAGATTAAGACATTGATTTTAATAAATGCAATGAATTCTTTATTTCATGGATAAAACAGATAAACATAAAACAATTTATCTATTTTTTTCTTTCTTTCCTTGTCACATTATTTCATCTCTTTTCATCACCTCAAGTCATTTTCTTCCAATAACTAAGTAACTAAGTCCATCCAACAGTAATTGAGTCAATCCAACTTATCCATCCTCTTGTTTTTCCTTCCACCTTTCCCAGCATCACAACCTTATCCAGAGAGCTGGATCTTCGCTTGATATATGGAAACCAGGATAATTTTAACCTGGTCATTTCTGCCTCAAATTAGAACTTTAGGTTTATTTATTCATTTGTTCATTTTCTTAGGTGTCCATTATATTTTTAAGACTTTTCTCCCACAACAAAGTTCAAAAGCTGTTGAACTTCATATTTTCTTTCTTCAAAGTGCCATTTTCACTTCCATACAGTGTCAACATTAGATATGTTACAAAATATAATGATGGCATATCTATCTGGTAGATATTAACTGATGCAAAAATTTAAAAAAAATAGAAATGTATTGAATCGTTGAAGCATTTTATATTATTGAAGAAAGATAAAGTTTTATATTAGATTGACAATGATTCTCAAATGCACATCCCATCCAAAACTGTATAATTACTTTTTTTTCCTTTTATGTTTTTATAAGTCAAAGAAAAATGTTTTGCAAGGCAAGCATGAGTCGGATAAACTCTGGAGTAAAGAAGGATTTTATGCTGTCATAATCTTTCTCAGCATCTTTGTTGTTATTGTGACATGTCTGATGGTAAGTCTGTTAGCTTCCATTGTCACTGTTTTCGCCTTTCTGAAAAGCAAAACAAGCTTTACTGATGCTGAAATTATTTGCTAAAAACAGTCCAGTCTTTTAGCCACAAACAAAATTAATGCAAAATGAGGCATAAAGTGAATCTTAATCATGCATAGACCATTCAGATGACTTCGAAGAGGCGTTTACCCCATTTTTAAAAAAGGGTGAGTTCATTTATTGGCCCTCAGCCAAACACATGCTTATAATTGGCATTGTAAATACATGGTGCCTTTAAAAAAATAGTAATTGAAGGGGAGGCGGAGTAAAGCATGGACTGAATCCAGATTTTCCATTCTTCTATTGAACAACAAATTGATTTTTGGTGAACCACAGCAGCTGGATTGGAAGGGGGGTGGGGAAATCATACGCAGAATCCATTTTCACACCCAGTTATACATTTCGCTAACCATGCCCTGAGAAGCTTATTTGGTCCTTAGCTGGCTAATTTTTAAAAACACAAAGTGCTACAATGTTTGTTTAGGCATTTGCTGCTAATTGCAATATGAAAAAAAAACAAGACATGTATGATGAAATCACAGCACAAACTTACTCTTTGGCACTTGCTTTTCTATGTCACATTCAAGTGCATAATTCATAGGTTTTGCATCAGAATGTAATGATGCATTTTTTATCAATTGTCCCACCTCCCATGGTGGCCTTGTTGGAGTAACTATGGATGCTTTCAGGAAAACGAATAGTGTTGAAGTCATTTTAATTATGTATAGAATAATGATGCATTATGACTAGTGCAATTCCCTGTTGTTTATGATAAAAATGGTTTCTAACAGTTATGCTCTGACTGGTTAGCCCTAATATATCAAGCCAAATAATTAGATGTTCATTTACACAATTTTTATTAGATTCTACATGGTTTGATTTTTGTTTTTTGTTTTTGTGAGCTGTAATATTCCAGGCTTTTCATCTTATGTTTCCATCTGTTTTTCTGGACTTTAGTGATGGATGTCTTAATTTTAATTTTCAAACATTACTGTGTGTGAATGACTTTTTTTTTTATTTGAAACAGCGGCTTCTTTCTTTTCTATTTCGTTAATGGTTAATGTATTTCTTTGTCTTCATTCATGCTTATTTGTGGCATGTTGGCTTTCCCTTATATAATAATTTCCTGTCCCTTAGGTGGGGTGTAGATCATTACCACCTCTGGTTGCTATTTTGTGCCTATTCAATTATTATTATATTCCTATTTATTGTTATTAGCACAGTTTGACAATTCAGACAATTAGAAGTAAACAATTGATCTGTTTATAAAGGGCAATCCAAAAAGTGAATCAGGTTGTACCTGTCACATTCTCTCAGCCAAAGACAATTCATGGTCAGTTGGGAGCTTGAACCTGGGTTCTTCCTCATCCTGGCCTAATTTCTTAACTATTATACTCCCCTGGGTAACCAGTTTTTTCTTTCTTTCAGCCTTTTATTTAAAGAAGCACATTGTGTTTACTTTGCATTATTGAATCAATCTTATTGGTTAAGGTGTTTTTTTAATTATTACTATAGGCAAGGACCTCTACTCATTGATTTACTTTTATAGCCAGAGCTCTCTTTTCTTTTAATTTCACTTCAACATTTATTATTTCCTTTGCCAATACTATATTTTGAGAAAGGGATTGATACAATAGCCTAACATTGGTCTATTTTCAATAGTTGCTTATTCAATTATTTCCCAGTACAATTTTGTTGTCCCCCTGACAAAAGCAACCCAATAAATCCTGTTGTGAAATATTATACTAGAAACTGTCTAATGAAAGATTTAAGGAATCCATTCAATGATCTGTAGAAAAATGTTTTTTATTATTGCTGATGCTCTCCATGCCCATAGGTTATTTATTGTATTAGTATCTAATCTTCTATCCAGTTCATTAATAACCCAATATGATATTTGTTTCAGAATTTAAGCTAAAAGCATCTGTTTTTTTTCTGTTATGAACAGGTTTTATACCGAGTGAAAGAGAAAATACAATTTTCTGTGAGACAGGATAAGAACAAAAAGCAGGAAATACACCTTTCTTCCGTCCCTCTGCAAAGAACTCCATTTGAATATAAGACAGCAAACAGAATGGTCCAACCTGAACAGACCCATAAAGTACTAAATGTTGTCATAGATCCTCATGGACAATGTACTACTGAGATCAAGCCTCCACTTTCTGCCAATCCATCACCTTTCAAAATGAAACCAGTGGGACTACAAGAAAGGTAGGATGAAAGCCCAGTGGACAAAGTTTATTATTCTCTCTGTGTAAGGCAGGAAAGCAACCTGACATCCCTGTGGGTCTGCAGATACCATGCTTTTCCCCGATAAATCTCTGTGCCCCAAGTAACTTTTATTATTTTTAGGATTACTTTAAGTGAAAACAAAGAATATGGATTTGACATGTTGCTAAATCAAAGCATCAACCTTAAGTGTCATTTTATTTCTAAGAATGCCTCCAATTTCTGTAGGTGGTTTTAGAAAATAAAAATCGTACTGGTTATATTTTGGGTTAATAATAATAATACCGAGGATGCTGGCAGCAACCCGTATCAACCATAAGCACCAGTCAATGTATTTGTGATGCATTTTTGAATGTTCAGTTGACTGATTTTCATGTTTAATGAATAAAGTAAATAATAATAATAATTTGCCAAGGCAAATTAGAGATGGTAAGGATAGTTTCAGAAAGCTAGTCACACCGACCACATGATTCTAGTAAAGAGAAGTTGGCCCATAAAAGTGGTGAATATGCAAACCCCATATGCTTCCTAGCTGACAAACGCTAATTTTAAAAAAGTTGCCTGTGTTATGGCTATTGATTTGATAAGCATTTCTTAAAGAATGGTTGAAATAGTATTATTGCCTTAAAATATTTATATTACCTTAAATGAGTATTAATATATAAGTACTGTAAATAGTATATACTGTATAAGGGTTTGTGTGTTGTGGGAATTGTTTCCATTGTTTCCCTAAAAGGCCCAGGTCTAAATATGAAAGGCAAGAACAGAAAACATTCACATTAAATCAGTGAATATTGTACGTCTATTGTTCAATAATGCTTAGCTTGGATAGGTCAAATATATCCCCTTAAGATTTATGCTGTAGCAATGCAAAGTAAGGCAATGTTCTTAACCCATAACAGAGATAAACTGATGCTACGATTATCATTGCTTCCCCTGAATCAGCTTGTACCAGAAATATTTTGCTCCCTATGACTCACATTTAATTTTATTTCTTGATGAGCAGTGACATCTAGAGGAGAGAAAATATTGTCAACCCATTTCATTTATGATCTATAAGAATGGAAGATGCAGTTAACTTCCCCTTAAGTTCCCAGACAGAAATGTGCAGATGTTACATTATGTCATTCCCTCACATACAAGATTTTACACAACTTCTTTAGAATGGGAGGGGGTGTCTCCATTTTTTTTACCATGTGTATCCTCTATGGTGTTTTCAGTTACATTGGCCACCAGGAAACAAGAAGCAAGTGTCTCTGAGCTATGAAGTGGATTTATAAAGAAGAGTTTAAAGTAATGGTATGGCTCCTGGTGTCAATTTAGCATTCTATTTAGGACAAATCATTGTTTGTGTTTATCTAGGAAGATATGTTTGTACAGTTTTTATTGGTAGGCATTCATTTCTTCCCACAGTAGATCAAAATCAGCTTTTCAACCTTGTGCTCTTTTAGATATGTTGCCATGACAGTCTCCAGAATTCCCAATTAACATCTCAACATATTTGGAGAGCACTAGATGGCAGAAGGATGGTCTACAAATGGTTTCTGAATAGCTCAGTAGCCTATCTATTTACTGTATCTTTCAATATTGCAGGCTGTCTAAAAGTATTAGCATAGTATTTTCATAAACCAAGTTATGGACAAGGCCAATTAGGAAAGTTACTCCCCACCATATCTTTGCAATAAGAGAAAATGATTGTCTCATTATGAAGACAATATAAGTGTCCCCAATTTCCAAAGAACAAAAATGGACAAGAATGAAAGATGGGAAGTGGGAAGTATAGTTGTGTTTCTCACACATTATATTTATTGAGAGTCTGTAGTGATATAGATTCAAAAGCAAAAAGATGGTTAGGAGTGTGTACAACTGAGTCCATTTCACCTGCTATTAACTCTTGAAACCAAATGGTCTTTTTTGGGGGTCTGTACAAAATGGCCTCTCATTGTCTTTAAAAGCCGTGATGTGCTTACCTACATGCAATCCTCCAAGACGCAAAAGATATCCACAATTCCCATGATAAATTTGTTTATTTTGTGTCGTGTTTAGTATGTTTTCTTTCATATGTTTTCTTCACCTCCGTCTGCTTGTAAATTCAAACTGTGCTCCTGGTTTTCTTATACTCTAGCAAAAGACCTGATTCAGACACATAGCCCCCTAACACATCAGGGGGAAAAGGAAATAAAAGCAGTACCAAAAATAAATCAGAAAAGAGGAGGTACATTTTCATAAAGTAGTTTATTTCTCTAAATTTAAAATTAGTAGTGGAAAGACCAGCTGATGTGCATACCTCTCGCTCATTCTGCTGTTGAGATACTGATGTTGGGCATCTTCAAGATCCCTCTTCCCCTTAATTTTTAGTTGGCTTTGGAGAGGAAAGACTTTAAATAGAAAGCTTCTGCAAAAAAAGACTTTTTTCTTAGAGATGTTAAAGTAGCAAATGGTGCTGATGAAATAGAAGACATAACCGATCTGTTCCTAGAGAGAGAGAAAGGTATTGGTTAAGGATATATTCAGTTACCATTTTCCACTGAGAAAATATCAACCAAACATCTCCATTACTCTCATTTATAAGCTGCTTCCTATCTGGACTTCACAGCAATGTATCACTGGAATTCATCAAAACACAGCAGCTATAAATCAGTTTCTGTAAATCGGATCCCAGCAGTGTTGGACATCAGATGGGCGTTTTCTATAAATAAAAGAATTGGGCAAATTGTTAGGATGACTTCAGGCATAAACAAACACTCAAACAAACAAAAAAGAATATACCATTTTCATGAAAGATAAATTATGGACAGTAAAACAATTAATTTATTAAAACTTTAACAACCCTGATCTTGTTGTAAATGAAATGACAAAAGGACCATGCTGCTACTATGAGTGGAAGGATGACAAGCATGTACTTCTATTTCATTCTGAAGTATCACAGTTAAAGGATGCTGTTTATCATATTTCAGCTCTCTCAAATTTCTTTGGCTCCATCCCTGTCAGTATTTGTCAGCCACAAACTGACCTGGAAACAAACAACTAAGGTCTATGTGGGCCCAGAATTTTTAAATTTATCAAAAAAAGGTTCAGGTTACAGAACAAGAATTTTAACCAGAGCCTTTCCACCTGAGCAATATTTACAGCATGCTGGTGACAATCTTCCCACTCAATCTGACAATTCGTTCACATGAACCTTCCTATAATGGTGTCAAGTTTTAGAAGGTGAAGACCTGTTCAGTCTAAAGTTACAGTATCTACAGAAAGGAGTTTGTTATGCCTGGAAAAGATGCTCCATTTTGCTGCTTAAAAGAAAAGGAAAAATCCAGGGAAATTTAACTGCAGCCAGTTTAACAGCCTTTAGGCCTTAGGGCCAGAGAGGCTCATTTCAATTGGTTATCTAATTGAATTTAATCTTTGTATGTGCTTGCCATTTGTGAGATCACACTATATAGTTTTTATATCAATCATATTAACTTTTTATAGCACAAATAGAAGAAATTTAGCCTGGAAAAGTATACATGGCAAAACTGTGTAAATATACTGTACGCTGGATTGCCTTCACATAAATTATTTGTAACAAGCTCCTATAACGATTGAAATGATCATCATACAACTATAGCAATTAAAAAATATATTTCTATGAGAAAAAGACTTTTGATATCTACTGCCTTTAGTCTCTCCCGAATTCCTTTTTTAAATCAAGTGCAACAGGATTGCTGGTGTATGTATCACCACTTGTGCTATATATAATATAATAATTATTAAACATTTCCTGCTTTTCCATCCAGTATTCTTTCAAAAGCAATTGCTTGACATTAAGCATTGTGTTGCTTTTTGCAAGCTAAATAATGAAACCGAGCCAGTGTTTGTGCATGATAGCATAGGCTTGAGACCCTAATACATGTACAGGAAAGGTTTTGGAATTTCCTGACTGAAATATACAGCTTTGCATGGATTTGGAGGATAAATTTACTCTATTGTGTTGAGATGAATATGCTTTCTTGTGCTTAATATAACTTTTAGCTATTGCTTTCAGGGAAATTCCAATAACAACTGTTTTAAGCACAGGGTTGTGATGATCCCAAAAACGGATTTTTATTTTTTTATGAGAACAGTATTTCAAAGCATTTGTAGTAATTGTGTTTGGAGCTCCTCTTTCCCCCAAATATTATATATAGTTATTTAGCCTAAGTTATGCTTAGGTTTATCATTATCTGTATTCGTAGATAAGATTTAAATTGCATTTTCCATAAATCCAAAATGATGGTTGCAGGGAATTCACACAAAACAGAAAGCCTATAACTGAGGTTAATGTATTTGCGCTGGGGTGGGTAGCATATGCTCATGAACCAGGCAGTTTAGGCTGGCATATTTTGCAAAGACAATCACTGCGTTTCATTAAATCCATGCAGAGACAATGTCACCGTGTTATCCCTTTTAACTATCTGCTTTACCCCAAGGCAATGAAAAGTTTAATGCCCACAGCATATAGATGTAGGATTTTTCAAACAAGAGAGAAAGATCCATTATTATAGTTGTATTTCTGTTAGAAATACCATCAACTTTATCTCCAAGAATGTTCCTGGTTTGCAGTTGTTGTGACTGGTTTTAGATTATATACAGGAAATGGCTGCACCAATCAATTTCATTCCCAAGATGACAGGAAATCTTTGCTCATTTGTTGATTGTGCATATTTTTGCTGCACCACCCACTGCACTTTCCCCCCCCCTCTTGGCTGAACTTAAAACAAATTAATCAGTGGCCAGCATCTGGCAGACAATTTTGCTAACTTTAAGTAATGTCACAGTGATCTGTTAAAGGTTTGTTATATTGTAAACAGAGGAAGAAAGAATAGCTGTCTGAACATTACACTTTTCTAAGTTTTTTTCAGATTTCATTCCTATACAATTAGTTTGAACTATGTAACTATAATGGCGGAACCTTGTGTGGTGAAAACCAACAGTTCCTGAGATATTGATGTAAAAAAAAATTCACTTGAACAAAGCCACAAAGCAAACCTGCCATTTATTACTTCAGAAGAAAAAAAATCTGGATTCTAAAGACTTGAATGTATATAAAAGTCTTTGAAATCTGACCTACAATGTGTACACAAACAGCACAATTGGTATGCAAGTACTGTCAGTTTGAGACCATAACAGGCTGAGCAAGGCATGTGGAGGCTCAAAATGCAGGGCAAATAAACAATTATGTTATTTTACACTTTTATTCTGAGATATAAGGTCTCGTTATTTTTAAATAATAAAAATCTAAACAAAATCTCTCCGCACCCCCCACTTAAAATGCAGGGATATTTTTTCATCTTCCTCAACACAAAGTTTCTTTTACAGGTTGACTTATGACCACAACTATTGTTGTTGACCATGAAATTTCTGTTGTTAAGTGAGTTTTTCTCCATTTTACAACCTTTCTAGATGCAACTGTTAAGTAAATCATTGCAGTTGATAAGTTAGTAACCCGATTTTTAAGTGAATCTGGCTTCCCCATTGACTTTTCTTGTCAGAAGGTCGCAAAAGAGGATCACAAGACCCTGGGATAGTACACACGTCATAAATATGAACCAGTTGCTAAGCATCTGAATTTTGATCACATGACCATGGGGATGCTGCAAAGGTCGTAAGTGGGAAAACCGGTCATAATTCACTTTTTTCAATGCCATTGTAATTTTGAACAGTCACTAAACTAACTGTTGTAAGTTGAGGACTACCTGTATTCTCCTTTCTTCCTTTCTATCTAGAACTTCCTTTCTTACTAGAACTGCAGAAAAAAATAATTCTTTCTAGAACTTCCTTTCTAGAACTGCAGGAAAAAATAATTCTTTCTAGAACTTCCTTTCTAGAACTGCAGAAAAAATAATTGCTGCCAACCTGCCTTCCACTGAAGACCTGTACACTGCACGAGTCAAAAAAAAGGCCCGTGAAAATATTTACTGACCCCTCGCATCCTGTACATAGATTGTTTCAACTCCTATCCTCAAAACGACGTTATAGAGCACTGCAAACC
Source organism: Pseudoxenodon macrops (assembly GCA_032467955.1). Classification (NCBI taxonomy): domain Eukaryota; kingdom Metazoa; phylum Chordata; class Lepidosauria; order Squamata; family Pseudoxenodontidae; genus Pseudoxenodon; species Pseudoxenodon macrops. Next base: position 164,690 of record JANHFT010003003.1, on the reverse strand, counting down.
AAGACAACTAGACACAAGAACAGTTTTTTCCCGAACGCCATCACTCTGCTAAACAAATA
>JANHFT010003003.1:148119-164531 GCA_032467955.1 Pseudoxenodon macrops | reverse complement strand
ACATGCACCAAAGACAAATTCCTTGTGTGTCCAATCACACTTGACCAATAAAGAATTCTATTCTATTCTATTCTATTATCCCCCAGTATTGCTAAATACTGCTTTTCTTTTTCTTCTCTATCCTGGCTAAGCATGAAAAATTTCCTTCCATACCATTTTTGTTTGCTCTCTCCTCCCTTCCCTTCCCAAGAAAGCTGGTTTGCTTATTGTCTTTTCCACTTTTGCCCACTAGAGAGACCTTTGTCCTTCCTTTCTTCCCTTAAGCAGCCCCAGGTCACAATTAAATGACTTGGTGGGCCACATGTAGCCCACAAGCCCTCTTCTCTAGACTTCCCATCAAGAGCACCAAGCCAATCTAAGGATCAAAATATCAGATTAAAACAGTTTATATCAATCCTCAGCAGTCTTCTAATATGTGGAGATTACAACCTTAGAAATTTCATCAAGTATGGCTCTTACATTTTCAGTACACTATTAAGCTGTTGATTTCTTCAGTGGAATGGGGTTGTTTTGGTTTCCCACAGAAAAGTATTTATCATGCTTTTTACACCGAATCCGTCCAATTTATAAAGAATACTGGCGCCTCATGACAGATGGATGGCATAATTCTTTTGCCATGTTCTATCAGACTACAGAGCAGCTGTTTTGCAGTTATGTTTTACAAATAAGAGTGATCAATATTTTTTCGGTTCAGGCATAACTGTCTCTAGTAGAGAATATTTATTATATATTGTGCTATATGTAACAACTTTGTTGCTTGCGGTGAATGTCATAATTGAAAACCAAATTCCTTTGGATATAATTAAATGCATAGAGGCAGTTGAAGTACAGTTAGTGAGACTTGCGTATAGAAATAGGAAGCATCTGGGAGTTGGGACCAACTTGCTGGAATTATCAATTAGTGTTTTTCAAGACAAGAATCAATGGACAGAAATTAATCAAGGAGATCTAGAACTAAGGAGAAATTTCCTAACGGTGAGAACAATCAACCAATGGAATGACTTGTAGATGCCCTATTACTGGAGCTTTCAGGAAGAGACTGGACAGCCATTTCTCTAAAATGGTGTAGACTCTCATGCTTGAGCAGATGGTTGGACTAGATAACTTCCAAGATCTCTTCCAACCCTGTTGTTCTATTATTATTGTTGTTGTTGTTGTTGTTGTTGTTGCTGCTGTTGTTGTTGTTATTTATTTAATTTTTAATTTGATTCACAGTCTGGGACTGGTAAAAACTTAACAGTTCAAGTCCTAACCAAGACTCTAAGAGCTGTTAAGGTTGTTGTTGTTATTATTACCATTTATATTTCTGTGCAGACTTCTTATATAACTGTAAAAACTATGTGATTGCTATCACTTTTCCTTCCTTGTCTCTTTCATCATGGCTTTTTTTTAGTAATTATAAGATTGTTCAAAGCATTTAGAGGTCAAGATTTTTCCAGTCTATATTAAACCTAGATTTAAAATTCTTTAAAACCTTTGACAATAAAAGGAAATAATAATTAGCTTCCATCGATGAAACGTCAATCAATAATATTAGATGATTAACTGACAGTATTACTTTACAAACAGGTAGTTAGCCAGTAGTCACAACACTAAGTATTTTTGATTCAGTGACTCAATTAAGCATTTAATAACAGATAATAACCTCAATAATAATTTTAATACATCTTTGGATTAATCTGTTAATACTATTCAGAAATAAACTATTAGAATCAGTCTTGGTTTTCTGATGAATTGGTATAATTTTGTACAGTTGGAATACCTAGAAAGTGAAAATGCCCATGTGCACCTTAGTCTTTGTAAGAGTATTGTAAAAATAATTATTTCTGCTGATCTGAGGATTAATTCGTGTATTTTTTTAATTTTTGCTACAAAATTAATTGGGGGGGTTGCCCCCAACAACATCAATTTGGAAAAAGACTACATGTCATTTTTTCTACTGATGTTTCCAGCTCTTGAGAATCAAACCAGTTTTAAAATACAATAGCCTATCCTGTCCCAAAGGTGTTTTTTCAGGAATCAACTGATGAGAGTGATGAGGATGAGAAATCTTGGATGAGAAGCGAAATGTCTTCAATGAAAAAACAAGAAAGTCAAGTTACCTTCTGAAAAAGCACCTTTGAGACAACCATGACCTGGATGACTGAGAATCTCTACAGACTTATAGCCTATCCTAATTTCTATGTCATGAGCTTACCAGATCCTAACTTAGCATTCTGCACCTAGGTGCCTTGTGAATGTTTCTATTCCTTCGTCTGAAAATCTGTTTTGCATGATAAATCTCCATTTGATGGTGGAGTTAATTGAGAAGTACAAACAGGAGTTATCTGTCAATCAGTCAATAGTCCATTCCTAACTTTTTGGATAAATAGGAGTCAATTGACAGAATTTTAGAAAGGGTGATTAAAAGAGGGAAAACTGAAATGTTATTCTTTCAGCTCTTTTCCTGCACAGGATATGGAACGATTCCTGTCCCAACCAGATACCAATTGCTTAAAATTTAGTCTAGAAGTACTTTTAAAAATCATTTCCTTCATTCCTTTGTGGCATAATGTTAGTCTGACTAATGCTTGGAGTGATTTTGAATCTTAATCTAAATACTGAAAATGCTGCTTAGTTGATAGTTTTTTTTAAAATTTTAAATAGTGTCTTTAGGTTACCAACAGTTCAGTTTACTCTCCTATTTTGTTTGTGGGGGTGGGGAGTATCCATCTAGGGAAGAAGTACTTTAGCTTATTTTATTTAACAAAGAAAGCAGGGCAATTATACCTACTCCCAGATTACTAAAGAGGAAAATTATGTTTATCCAAATATCAGACCATAATATCAAATAAGAATCTGATAGAGCACATTTTTATTAAGGAAGAAAGGAAGGGAGTCAGATTCTCCAAAATAAGGAACAATGATACCCAATCCTAATTCATTCATGTATACACTTTTATTTCTACACTTTGGATACCTCTCTCAAACTGAATATAAGACAAGTTATAGAAAGTGGTTGAAATAACTGTCCCTTGGTTGCACAGGGAGACAGCTTTCAAATATCTTTCCTATAAGCTTTATATAAGTTTCTTTAAGTCTTCTTCTTACTGATTATATACCTAAAATGATACTAGGTTCTCTTATTACTGATAGCCTGAGTAGTCTGAAGCACATTATTTGAATACAATGTTCTTCTGTTGCATGTATCCTAATTTTCTCAACATTTTGAGATATTTCATTGTGTATTTTCCTCCAAATAGTTATGGTAACATTGGCAAAGGATCCCACATTGCCAAAAAGTTTGCATCTTTGGATCTGCTGCTTTAGTGTCTTTTCAGATAGGTTTGTACCCACTGCGGTTGGCACAAGCAGTTTTTAAAGTGTGTCTATAGAATATTTAATGTAACGAAACTATAGTATGTGCATGTACTTCCATATTTTGTTCAAAAGGTATCTGAGGAGCCTACATACCATTGCTACATGCAAATCTTTTTTTTTCCTGTGTAATGCAAAGGCAAGTAGTTCTGCTGGTTAATTAATGACTTCCTTCCATCTCTCTCCTGTTGTCACTATACAACAAAGAACTCCAGTCATGGAATCTCATTTCAGGAATGTATATATATATATACACATCTTTTCCTTCAGTTACAAAGAAAAAAGGCAAAATAAATGAATGAGGGAAGGGAGAAACTCATAATGCATAATTCTTTGCCCAGTCCAGAAAATGAATGAGATCAGGATGGGTACTGCAATACTGAATATGACATTCATATTCAGTATTAAAGAATGCAGAAACTACTGGTTAAAATAATCACCAAAATTGTTGAGGGAACTCATTTTAAGGGAAAGGTAGGAAATGACTATTTCAGTGATTTATGGGCTTTGTCAGATTGGTTGACATAAAGTGAATAGGTGGAGCTTCCTGAAGAGATTTTCCAGTTAAATTTCATGACCTTCTTCATTCTCTAAAAATTGACATCCTCTAAAAATGCCCAAATCTCTAGTATGGATTAGGCAGTTTGGAAACCAACACCATAAAACCGATTGTTGAAATATGTAAAATTAAGTAAGTAAGATTACTTTATAAACACGGAATATGTCATATGGAAAGAGTATTTCGCTATTATGATGGACTGTAAGTATCAACTATTGAGCAATTATTAGTCAAATATTCTTTATGATTATAACAGAAAGGAAATTTACAGGAAATGCATTATAAACCTAGAACTAGCTAGCTGCCTCTTACCAGACAGAGTCCCAAAGCAAATATTTTCTGGGTGTTTGTGTCTGTGTCTGCAGGCTTTGAAGAAAGGCAGAAAGGAGCAGCTTCACAATAGCAATCTCTTACATAAAAAGCAGGCAGTGATATAGACAAAGAGAGGGAAGGAGTAAATCCATAACTCTGTAACATCACTCTACTGTCTCCTTGTGTTCAGGAGGTACTAATGAGTCAGTGCCATTGGATTAGGGACTCCAAAAATGGATAGAAGATTGCTCAATTTTCTTTCCTTCACCCTTTTTCCACTTCTATAAATGCACAATGATAATTTAATTAAATTAGAGACATTTATTTTTTCATTAAAATCTCTCTTTAATTCTATTCCCACTTATTTTAGAATATGAATTCCTGAATTCATGTAGAATGTTGCCTTTCAGCCATGACATACTATGCAAGTGAACCCATAATTAAGGCCAGGTATTTGTGTTTATGGGATGGGGAGGGAGGGTTGAATAAAAAATAGGCATCAGGACTCTGAATAGATAGGATAATCATAATTATGTTATGTTATAGTTATATTCTAATCTATGTATGCTTTCCAGATTTTCTGTATAGGCATCTCCATATACAAATCTGGCAGGGAGATTGCCAGACCACTGAAAATTTAGTCCTCCTGTTGTCCAACAGTGATAAATGTCAATTAGTCATTAGAGTCAGCAAATAAATGAATGTATTCATTGACTATACCTGAGCAACTGCTTGCTGCAATTTGCAGGACCAGATTATCTTTCAACACTTGCCCTTTCCTTGAAGGATGGAGGCCTTAGAGATCTGGCTCCTTTAAATCATATTTCCAATATTGTATACTGATGGGGGGGGAGTGTCTTGATTTTTTTTCTAGGTCAGTGAGATTCAGTCTCAATACACCTTGTAAAACATTATTGGGAGCTTTAATACATTAATGTAATCCTTACTTCTTATATGAAAAAGCCTTTGGAAGCATTATTTGCTACAATTCTATTTTTATAATTTATTTGTACCAATAACAGTTAATGTTCTGTTTCTTTCCATACATTTCTTTAAATTATTTTACTGTGCTTTTGTCTGATGACTATATCTTTGGATCAATTCAGAGGAATCAATTTGCTTCTCAATGCCAATTTTCTTTATTAATCTCTTGAACTGGAAAAGCCATAAATTCAAGGATATAATTAGCTCTTGTCACATTTTTGCTGCACAGGAAATAACCTCTTTGTCATGATTGACTGATAAAACAATGTCAAAGCCCAAAAAAAAATCAACATTTCAATTGTGCTTTGTTATAAAACAATATGTATTTACGCTTTTTTATTAAGAAATCCACAGACACTTTTAAAGAGGTAAGATTGTGCATAGTGTAACAAAGAATTGGCTGGATTTACTCCATGTTCTCTCCCTCCCTACTCCCACATAGTTGGTCCATTGTGAACATTTTGAACTGTTTTTAAATAACTGCCAAGAAATTGATACAGGAATTGGTTTGGGGTGTAAATGTTCCAAAAACATAACATCCTGTTTTGACTCAACACTAAAATACAGTTTATTTTGCATTAGCATTTAGTTATAAACTCTGGTGTCATATCTACAAAGTAGGAAAAGTCTAAAAATACTTCACTCTGCATCACCCCACTTGGTTTGTTATATTTTAAACTAGTTTCGGTGATGCCCATTTAACAAGAAACAATATCTCCCTTGTGGATAAATGGATGTAGGGGAGCTTTCAAATCTATTTCCATTGTCTGAGATTAGCAGATCGTTAAAGATCTAGAATCTCCTTTTTAAGAGGGAAATAAAAAATATTTCTTCTAGCACGGATTTTACTTTCAAAGTTATCATTAAGCTAGTGTTCTTATTTTTAATTCTTCCTTCTATTTTTGTCACTTGCATGAGTTGGAGGTTATCAATATTGTTTTAGAAGGGAAACTCTGTATGCGTTAAAATATAATAATACTGCTGGTTATATCTTCAGGGAATGTCTTTTGTTTATTTTAGGGAAGAAAAATAATTGGGTCCACAAAGAAGGGTGGAAGCAGAATTGTTCCCTCACTTCAAATATATTGAAGCATGTACTAGTTCAGCCTGAAGGCCTGATTGTTGGTCTAATAATAGCAAGTGCCTAATGCTCAGACTTTTATTTGAAGGGTCTCCTGCTGAAGTTTACTTTAAAACTATAGACTCATAAGAAAGAAAGAGACATGATCGTGAGGTTGCTCATTAACAATTAGCATATAGGTAGCAGACACATAGTAAAATAAAAGAGTTTGGTTAGATAACCTATTTTAAATTTAGTCATTTCTTAATTGGCATATTCCTTGTCCTATATCACTTTAATAATACTTCAATAGCCATATTTACAAATTATACTGTTTCCAAGTTGGTCTCCAGCTTTTAGGTGTAAACAATAATGTTTGGCAGCCTCTTCCAATTTGCTAACTTCCACTTGTATAGTACTATTCTAATGATTTGCATAATGTTATGCTAGGTGACTTCCTGGCATTTTAAATAAAATTTATCATACCATGCTTTTAAGTCTCAAAAGTGTTGCCAAGTGATTAATGTAAAGGGGAAATTCATCCAGAAAAGGAACCATCACATTCCCACCAGATCCTGAACGGGACATGATAAGCACATTGCATATATCTGATGGTGTTAATAAATGTTTTTAGTAAGTATCCTTTTACAATATGTAAAAGTGACAACCAAATACATAGAGTAATTTCAAATTGAGTAAACTAGCTAGGGAGATCAGTTCAAAATAAATTAAAATTTTAGTGAGAAAAGATACTAGTTTACTGTCCCATTTTTCAAGTGGGGAAGTCCATAAAATAGAACAGTAACTCCCATATATCATGTCTGATCCTGCAACTAATCAATGGATGTGAAAAATCTGTGATCTTACTATTGTGGCAATTTTTAAGGTAGTCTGTTTAAGGTCACTGACAAGAATAAATGATTGCATTTTTCTTCTGCATTGTCAGCTTATTCAATATTTCTTTAAATATAGCCAAAGTTCAATTTGGCTCAAAAACTCAGAGAACTTGGTGAATTTGGCTTCACCAAGGCACAGGAATGCTTTTGAACTAGAAATGTCTTTATGAATCCTGCCATCATGAAAACTAATATTTATGCTGCAAACAGAGCAAAACATCTTCAGTGATACATTATGGGTTAATAAAATTTAAATCCATACTTAGTGCTGATTCAGAAAAAATATTTAAAACCAGTTTTTCTGCTTATTACGAAAAGATTGGAAAAATAAAGCAACCACATTTCTGAAATAACAAGAGGAAGATGACTCTCCATACTATATTTTTATCTGGATTGTAACAATAACTTTCCAAAACTAAGTAATTATAATTAAGTAATTCTATTTTGGCTTTATATGACTTTTTCCAGCTAGCACAAGTCAAATTACATTTTGTCAATGGCTATTTAGTTGGGTCTTTCATCTACCTTCTACTTGTTCTGCAAATTTGGAGAAATATTTGGAAGAGGTCTTGAGAATCATATAGTTACATTTTAAGTTTATTATTTTTAAAACACATTAATTCTTCACTCTTTACAAAGTGCTTTCCCCAAGTCACATGAGTGCTCAAAGTTTTGACTTAGATGTGTTGTTCAATTTCTAATGAGAAGTGTTTGTAATACTTTTTTCTATACCAATCAATATGTCAACTCATGAAGCTTCCCTGACCTGCTCCCGAGTTGCCATAGGCAGGGGGATGGGAAATCTTGCCGCACAGCTGCATCGAGGAATTTGCATCTCAGTCAAAACAACGCAAATCCTAGCCAGCCAACGTCAAGGCCATCTCCACAGAAACCAGAAATGGCAGGAGAGAGTGACTTCTACAACCCATGAAATTGCTTCGTTGGGGAATGTGACTGATGACATACCTTGGGGATAGGGGGGAAAAGGGTAATAGGCAAGGCGCAAACTGAGTGGGGTCAGAGCTGGCTTCACTAGGTCCATGCCGACATGGAGCTCCTAATAACTAACTGTATTTTTTCTTGAAAACTGGCTTGAGGGTCCTGCTTTTATTAGGGCATTGGTTGGAACCCTGACACAATATACCGTACTTTTCCTTATTTATAGTGCAAATACAAACATAAAGAAATTTCAGAGAGCTTTACATAGTAATATGTTTCTCTCTATTCAGTGGCATTTATTTTCCAATAAATATGCTTATTTTCTTATTCAAGTATTATCCATCAAGTTTCAATTTATCAGGTAGATTTACTTAAACAATTAATTACAAATATATATTATATTTTTTATCATACAGACGAGGATCCAATGTCTCGCTCACCTTAGATATGAGCAGCTTAGGATGTGCTGAACCTTTAATAGCTGTGCCAACCCCAAGGGAAAAAGTAGCAATGGAGTATCTACAGTCAGCTAACAGAATGTTGACCAAAGAGCAATTAAAAGATGTAGTTGCAAGTTCTCATTTACTTCAGACAGAATTCATGGTAAGTCTGTAATGCTGTTTTGTTGTTTTAAAACTAAAAACTTGTAGCTTTCTGTGGTCTTCAGAATGATGTAACTCTGGCATTTGAACTGTACCACCTAATCCCTTGCTTGAGCAAGGGCAGTGGCAGGGTTATAAACTGGAGATGCCCAACCAGTCTTCTAAAATTGTACTGCTTCAGTACACATATAAAAATGTAAAAGATTTAAGGATTTGGAACAAAGATGTCCTGGCATTATTTCATGATTTCACTAAAACTGAATTTTATTCCTTGTTATAAGACAGGATTTTCCATGTAGATCTTCAATTATCTGTAGGTCTACAGATAAGTGTTATCTACAATAATCTACATAGCATTGTTAGGTCTCCTAATACAACAAGCAAAGATAAGGACATTCCAGAAAGATTGTTTAAGCCCAAATAGCTTTGGATAAGGCTAAGGAAGCACTCATTGGTTTATCTGATTTGCCATCCTATCAAAACAAAACAAATGTAGTGATCAAACATAAGTCAAACTATGACTAAGGCTTCCCAATGGAAGTGACTAGGGTGGTACTTTTATTCTGAGATTTTTGGAGAGGTAGTTTGAAGTTGAACAGTGAAAAAACAGTAAAAAGTCACCATCATGTGTATGTATGTGGTTTTATATGTATTATTTATTCTGTTTAACTTTGCAGGTTCCCTAGAGTCTTTTGATTACTATAAATCTAAATTTATAAATAAATAAATAAATCATCGCATACTCTTTCTGCTTTTTAATATAAAATTTCTAACCAGATTATTTCTTTAAAAAAACAACAACAATGCTGCGGCTTTGTGATAAATCTTCCTACAAGGCGCAATAAATCACTGTTAACATTGATACTAAGAATTGCTCATAATAAAAATTATGGTTGTTCTTTTCTCTTTAGGAAATTCCCATGAATTTTGTCAATCCTAAAGAAATAGACATCCCTAGTAATGGAACCAAAAATCGTTATAAAACCATTCTTCCAAGTAAGTTGGTTTAAAGTGATACTTTTATCAGTTAATTCTCCCTTTTCCTATTATCAGCTTTTTAATTCTTAATTTATAGGTGCTTTTGAATTAAAGCAACCTGGGATGATTGCAAAGTGATTTGTGAAATAATGTTTTCTTAATATGCATTGTTGTTATTGCTGCTATCACAATCCCAGTTGTTGAACTGCATTTGACTTCTTAAGCCCAACTTGTATAGATGTGTCAAGTTGAATGGAAAACTAAATAAGCATTTATCCTACCATAAACTTTATTAATGTACAATACTGTTGGAAACTTTTATTAAAATAGTTTGTTCATATCGATAAAGCTTAAGTATTTTCAAATTTTCTGCTTCTCTCCTCAGTCAAAGTATGTTTCTTCAAGAATCTGATTTTGCTAAAACATATACTAAAATGCCATAAGATTAACTGTGATTAAGTAGCAATGGGGAGAAGGGAAAAATAGAATAAACCCAAAAGCAGAATACAGTTTACTCCAGTAAAGAACTATAATTGTACTGAGTATCTAAGCAGTCATGATTAGAAATGTGATCTCTGTCAAAGTGTCTATCCTTCTAGGAAAGCTAGTACAGTAATGAATCTGGCAGAAAATGGGCCCAGCTTTCCCTTCTCTTTAATTGATGTATTTTACTCAATCAACAGCCGTAAAGCTGAAACTCAGGTTTCTATAGCTCAGAAAGATTTTTAAAATAATCTTCTATGTTGTAGAAAAATAGGATTAATTTAATATTTTTAATACAATGAAGCATATTCCTACTCCGAATGGAGTACCACTGAATATGCTCATATAAGTACAATAATCAGGATACTCTTTAAATTGGATGGGATTTATTTGGTCTCAGCTTTGATGGCCAGTTCTGGTGCGGGTATGATACTAAATGGAGGAGGCAAAATTGATCCCTCCCAGTGTCACAATAAGAGAGGTAAGCACAAACCTCTGATAACCTTATCTGACAATAGGAGACTGGGAATTACACTTCTGTGATAAAATTAGGTTTTAATTTCTGGATAGCTGTTTCAGATTATCTCAGAAGGATATACTGTAATGTACTTTCTCCCTTCAAGTCTTCAAAAATATTGATAAAAATGGGTATCTATCCTTGTGCATAGAGAACATGCATATGGAAAATAGGTTCTCCTCCCCTTTTCCTTTGCATAAAACTCAAAAGCAGACAGAAGACAGTATGAATCCTTCGTGTATCTGTTTCACAGCTTTTCTGGAATGATTGGAAGGATTTGTAACACCCCTTCATACCTATAGCTGTCAATATCATTGCATAAATCATCAAGCTTCTTTAAAAAATCCTTATGCTTTTATGACATTTCCCTTTACTACTTTAGGTTTTCATTTCCATTTCCACCTGTGTTGTCTTTACAGATCCTGTAAGCAGGGTATATTTGAAACCAAGGAACCCAGGGGATACTTTGAGCACCTACATAAATGCTAACTACATCAGAGTAAGTACACTGATGTGCAGTGTGCTGACTTGCCGACATATATTTCATCTTCATGCTTCCCATTCACTTTTTCTCTTATCAAAACACCTAACTTAGTACTCTGCCACCAACTTCCACTGCCTTTTACTATTGATAGTAGACAGTAGACTGTGTATATACTGTTTAAAAATGCGCAATCATTCCATAAAGTGTTCTGAAATGTATTGGCCTTTTAACTAAAGCTTTATACAAGATACGTTAATTCTCTTCTTGTTTCTTCTCAGCCTGTTATAATCACAAATTCTAATATGACCGTTCCATCTTTGTATAAATTAGGGCTATGCTGGCAAGGAGAAGGCTTTCATTGCAACTCAGGGTCCTATGATTAATACTGTGAATGATTTCTGGCTGATGGTATGGCAAGAAGACAGTCCTGTTATTGTTATGATCACAAAGCTGAAGGAGAAAAATGAGGTAAGACCTTTTAGCTTAATCAATCATGGACACTTTGTCTAGTTCTAAAAAAAAAACACCAGCCAATACTACTATCAAATATTAAACTTTTCAGATTTGAAATGTTAACATAAGAAATCATTTTATTCTGAATCTATTTCAATTCAAAATAGAGCTGAAAGGGACTTGGAGGTCTTCTATCCAACGCCTTGCTCCAGTCTCTTCTTTATCTCCAGTGATGAAGTATCCACAACTTCTGACGGCAAAGCTGTTTCTCTGGTTAATTGTTCACATTGTTAGGCATTTTCTCCTTATTTATGAAGCTTCTCTAAGACGTTTCTCCTTATCTAAGAAACTAATCTAAATTTCTCCTCTCATGCTATGAAAATCCCATTTATCAATAATTACTCAACGTATAATAACTGGTCCAACCATTTCTGACTATAAAATGCTGCACTATAGGTTCTGGTTCACAGGCAGCCTGCGGAGCTGGCAGATGAGTCGGACAGCAGAGAGGAATATGGGTCAGCTCTGGAATCTAGGGAAGGCTTGGATGGGGTCTCTGCATCAGAGGCAGAGATGGGGCCAGAGCCATCTGGGAGTTGTGTGCGGGGTTTGATAGCAGTGATGCAGAGGACAGAGGGTGCCAGTCCCTAATGCGCGGGTGTGCAGAGCTTCTAGAAGACAAGAGCAGTTGCAAAGGAAAAGGGCTACTCAGGAGTAAGGCTGGGAGGGGTTGGGCCCTCCCAGAAGACTTAAAAGAAGAGCTACCAGATGTATGAATTGCAAGAAGCAACTCATTCGGAACTCATTTGAAATCATCTCGCAGCTCCATGACTTCTGGTTTGGTTTTGAATTTTCTTGCTTAGTTTTGAACTTTGTTTAACATTGCCCCATCAACTTAACTTGAAGGACTTATCTTGAAAAACTTTGGCAGAGTTCCATAGGACTAATTGTGATAACTCTGGCCACGCTGGAAATGAATCCAATTTCCAGCCGCCGTAAATAAAAAAGAGGTTTTTAAAACACCGTTTGTTTGCCTTGGTGTAATCAAGAAGCCTAAATCAGAACAGTGGTGAACATATCCAATACACCTTCCTTCTCCTGTTTTCCCCACAACAACAACCCTGTGAGGTGGATTGGACTGAGAGAGACTAACTGGCCCAAAGTTACCCAGCTGGCTTTTATGACTAAGGTGGGATTTGAACTCACAGTATCCTAATTTCTACCCTAGTACCTTAACTACTACACCAAACAGATTCTATTAGATTATGTGTATCTATTAGATTCTCCTCAGGCAAATGAAAGTCCATTATGCTTCTACAAAGAGTTCTTGTTTCCAAGTCGGGATACATTTTAATTTGTGTTTTTTGTTAAATTCAAATTTAGTTCCCAAATTACAGTCATGATACTAAGGATGCACCTGTTCTTCCCACAGAGTCAGAATGAATATTATCAGTGGTACTTAAAAAATTGAAATTCTTTACTATTCTCCTCTGCACCTACCATGTCTGCACTATTTCTGATTATAACACAAGATAGGAATGAATTTTATACAAAGAAAGCCAACAGTTCCATAGGGGGACATTAATAAGATTCCTAATAGCCATCTACTTTTCAGCAATATGAAAACTGTTTCATTCCTCTTTACGCTTATAAGAAGTTATTGTATATGCATTGATTTGTACTGTTTACCCCAGGGATTTACCTTGGAGAAACCTTGTGAAATAACTAGGAAGTTGATAATAGTTGCATCTCTATAGATCCAGTTGATACTGAATATGATCTAGTCATGCTATTGATTCTTGTATTCTAGTCAGTGACAGTAATAATGATATGTATGTTTGCAGTTGATGTTAAATGGGATACCCATGAAACACATCTTACTCTAAACATTGAAATGTTGAAAAAAGCATTCTTTGTCAGAAAAGTTGTTTTCTTTATAATGCATCACCTGGTGTCATAATAATGATATTCTGTACTATCCAGTTGTATATCTTTGATGCTGGATGGAAAAGGACAATTATTTTATAATACAGGATAAATAATTTTTACTTTCATATAAGAGTATAAGAAAGGTGTTGTTTGCTTTGTGTTCTCTATGCACTCTACATACAGAATTTTGGTCCCACTGAAGTATATCTAGAAAGCTTTAGAGATGAAATATTTAATGTTTATCACATCAATACCTTAGTTCAGTGAGTTTTGTGATTCTAAGGAAATTGCTTGTATTGTTTGTTTCTCTTTTATTGTTATTACTTTCCTCTTAATCTTTCCAATTTCCATGTTGCACTTCATGCCATCTTACTTACTATATGTGCTTTCATCTCCAGCATAAATTTCCCCACCAGCTGGAGCTAACTCTTATTTTCAGCAATGTGTCATCTGTCAGTATCTTCTTAAGATGGAATGGTGGCTGATTAAATCTCAGTATAGGGGGAATGTCACTGTGTCAAAATATCTTCTGTATGTAGTCCAAGGTTATGATCTTGAAATAAAGCAACAGCAAACCAGTAACTAGAGCTCCAGTATTTAAACTGATAGAATCTCATTCTTCCATCTATAGGCAATATAACTACAATGTCTTGCATCATTAAGCAGAGTGGAATATACTCCTCAGGTTTACTCTATAATATGATTATCTCTTGGGACAAGATACCTGTTTTCAGATCTTCCCAATGGCCCTTTACAAGAGATCAATATTCTAGTTTGTTCTTTCAACCCATAAATAGAGACTTGATCCTAATCATAACTGCTTCAGAGGTCTGGAGGATTAGATACAATAAAGATCAAACTCACTGCAATATGATCCAGTGTATGGATGAACACTGCTAGAGAAGAACTTTTTCTCTCAATATTTTCACTTCCCATTCTGGTTGCAAGATCATCCCAACCTTTTCAGTTCCCAAACCAGAGCCTTGAAGAATGGACAGAAATATAACTTCTTTAAAAATCCTAAAATTCATTATGAGATAATAAACATTTTAATGTTATAAGCAATAAAAAATGGTCTGAATAAAAAATGTTTTGAGCAACTTTCTAAACTATAATGAAGGAATCTGGTTGACCTCCATTGGTAGTTCCACAAATGGACCCCGCTAACAAAAGGCAGAAGTAATGTGACACTCAAATGTACCCATCATTGGGTCCTATAAAAGGTATTGATGATTCAAAAATATTGGATGAACTATATGGGAATACAGTAGGTTGTTCTGCAAGTAATTTGATCCTAACCTAGCATAAGTAAATCCATTGTGGCTGCCAGGAATTGGGCTTGGAACACAATGGAGCAGATGTTTCAACATGTGGAACCTTCAGGAAGCCCCACTTACTGCCTATGCTTCTGGGCTGGCTGCAATTTCCATATTATGCTCAAAAGGACACAATACAATAATTCAGACTTGAACTTACAAAGTATTTATGTTAAAAAGGGTTTAATTGTATTTATGGAAGCTTGAACTGATTTCTATTTTCCATGTGAAATAATTTTGTTTTTTTCCTCCTACTAATTTTTCCACTTGATTGTTTCTTCATTCCATATATAACATCTCTTTGACAAACAGCTTTTGTCTGATTATATAGAAGCCATGTAATGAATATTCAGTTACTTCCTAGTATGTCAAATAATGGACCTGTGATTATCTCTCTCTTTTTCTCTCTTTTGGGAAGAAGAGAGGTGTTTTGGATCTCATGAAAGCACCCTGTTTTGTGTTAACTTGAATTAAGATGTGACTGCTTTAAGAAGTCAGCTCTTTAAAGGTATTGCGGCTTAAAGCCATACATCTTTCTATCTGGCTCATATAAAGCCTTTAGAAACATGGGTTGCTTTAATTAATAATGGAGAGATGCTATGTTTAAATGATGTCCAAAATAGTTTAAATCGTTTTTCAAGTAAGCATATCATAGCAGGCATCCTCACATTTTCCTGAGAGTATTGTGGAAAGTTGTTATTTGAATCAAGATTCATAGAAAAAAATATGTTAGAAGATTAAGACTCAAACAAAGCACTGGTGTTTAATAAGTGGAAACCTTACATCATGCTTCATCTTATGTTTTGACATTTGCAGTAGATCAATTCGACATTAGTTTAAAAAAGACTATTGAATGTATGTGGTGATATAACTAAGATTTTGAAAAAAAAACTTACATGCTTGGAGTTTTGTTATTATTATATTGGTCTCTTGTAGTTTTGAATCAAGAAGTAGCATCCCAGATACAATAAAGAAGGCTGGAATAACAAGTTATGATCTGGACTTGGTAGTAAGTAAAATTAATAATTTGTTTTAGAATATCATCTTAATAATTTTCTCCTTAAGGCATTGATAGTCATATATCTAAAGTGATATGGATTGATGGTAATGCAGTAAACAATTGTAAATACTTGTAAACCATCTTAATTTCTCAATCAATTACTTTTAAATACCTTAAATCTGCAATTGCTCTTATACAGATTTGATATGTGTTTCTCCACAACTTGTATTTTTCTTTACAACTTATATAATCACACCTATCATTTGGAACAACACAAACAATAAAATTTTATAACTGTAATTCAGACTAATGATGATCATTTACTGAAACAAAATCTGTTAATCAACCTTTTAATTATTTTTATACTCAGATATGTCAGAGATTTCTGCAACTGAATAGCAAGTTACCGTACTAATTCTCCATAGTGGGTGGAGCTAGCATCCAGGCATGGGAAGTCCCTCGTCCCGCTAGCCAATAGGACTGAGTCTTTCAAGGCTTTATTAGCCCCCTCCTTTGCCGGTTACCCAGCTTTCACTCAGTCCT
>JANHFT010003003.1:122920-145376 GCA_032467955.1 Pseudoxenodon macrops | reverse complement strand
TCTCCCCAAAAACTCAGGTGCGTCTTATACTCAGGTGCATCTTATACTCCGAAAAATACGGTATTAATTTCCTCTTAAACCATGACATTAAAGAAGATGACATGATCTTCAAGAAATGGAGTAAAATCATCAACATAAATTTCTGAACTCTACAACATGAAAAAACATAAAAACCACAAATAGAAAAGAGCTCAAGCAAAGTCCATATAGCCTTGGGAAGAATTGAGTACTGACAATAAAGCTAAGATTCTGGAATATTCTTCTCCCTATGTCTCCATGATACCAACCTAAATTATCAATGGCAGAAGACCAACTGGTGTGTTGTTTAACAATAGCAACATTCTTGTGTAATCTTAGAGTTTTTGGTCACATTTATTACAGTAGGCTAGAACAAGATTCAGTTTACTGATAACTTTTGTTTCCAACTGAATCTCAATTTACTTGGCTAGTTTTGGTCAATGACGTTTGACTCTTTTCCATTTTTCTCTAGGACTTGTGTTGCTCTGCCAAATTTCACATGATCGATCCTTTGCACATCCTACTCAATATACTATACATCTGCTGCTTTTCCTCTAACCTTTACTAATGGATTCATTGCTACTTTACTGAAATCTTGCAGATAGTTCAATTATGTACCCCAATGGGTTACTAAATTATCACTTCCAATAACGCCAATCAACCTGACTTACAGTAAGAACTACTGGGGTTGGTTATAATATTTGGAATGTCATAACTTTCCATGCTACAAATATTGTGTAAGGTTCCAAAATGCTACTTATTACACTCTTTCCTTTCCATCTCATGGCTTCTTTTTTCTGTCTAGCCTAATAATATCACGTATACTTCTAGCAGTTTGCAACAACATTATTTATTTAAGGTTTTGGGTGTTGCTGGATTATTATATTTATAGACTTTATAGTTAACTTAATGGATTTAATATTTAAATTCTAATAAAACACAGTTGGAAACCTTAATTATTTCACATTGATTATGCAACTCTGGAGTCATAGGCTGAACTATCTGGTATCAACTGTATAATTCAGCAATTAAATTTAAAAAGGGACATTTTCTGCATAGTCCATTTGCATATTTAGCCATATTTTAATAATGGTTTTAGCCATTTCAATTTGTCCAAGAGATTGCTAATTTAATTTTGTGTTCGATTTATTCCAGGCAATTCATGTGTACAAAAAAATGTATTACAACTCCATGTTCAAACAAGTGAGGCTATAATGAAAAGTTTAGACAGTATTTTAAGAAGTACCGGTAGCTATAACAATAGCCACATGTACGTTAAAAGTCACATTGCAAATCAAATGTTTTTGTAATTAGCATTTCAGCCTGCAACACAAGATATAGCAACACAAGATGAGAATCAGAGTAAAATGAAATTTAGTGAAAAGGAAAAAAATACAAATCATCATGTTTTACATTATATATTTTTATCTCTTGTGCCTAATCAGTAGTTACAATGTTGACTGTTTTAGTGAAGATGGCTTACATTTTTCTTTTATATAGGACAACAATATAAAAATAAAATTAATAATGATAATTTCTGGAATTACAACTCCTGTTTCTGTGCAATTATGAAAATTTTGTATTAATTGTATACTGTATTGATTATGGTTAATACATTTTGACCTCCACATCTATTCACCAAACAACGTGATTAACATCTAAACGATTGCAGAAAATATGAAAATTCATAAAATGTACAATATTGCAAACTGGTACATGTGAATTTGAATTCCAGATTTGCATCTTAATATGACTTTAATTAGTTGTCTGTCTTGAGCTAACTGGTTTCATGATACAGCATTAATGATTTGCTTGTAACTGTTTTATTTATTTTATGGTGCATATTAGCAGTTATAATGATAATTGCATCTGGGGATTACAAACTGCCCTTCATTCCTTCTTCAGTGCCAAGTGGATCTTGCTACAATACTAGCAGTAATGTGTTAAAAAATAAATCTGTTGGGCCATACTGAAAGTTAGAAGCAGCTGTGAAGTAGGTAGTCTAAGTGAACAATATATTTCATTGTCTACCCAAAGCTGTCTGCCAGTTATACATCTGGGAGCAAGATAAGAAAAACATTTCTTTAGCTTTTAAGGAGTTGAATATAGTTGATCTATTATCAAGAAATTACAGAAGGATGTAGAATAGGCAGCAATATTTTATGTTAGCTTTCTTAATGTTGGCAAGAACACATCTTCTCAGGGAGGGGAAGGCATATATGATGGGTTTTTTGTATCATTATTAGTCTTTCCATGTAATTAAGGAACTCCTGGGTCACATGGGCTAGGAACTTGAACATTTGAATACAAGCTTAAAAGGTGGGCGGTGTTTTGACCGTGTTAGTAGCAGGACTCTTTGATTTCCAGAGGGCAGCTTCAACTTTCTCTTTGAATGGAGAATTCTTACGTTAGTCAGTGTAATTTGATGTTACAAAGTGGATGGTCATCACATAAATGCTGAATATCTAACAGGTAAAGAAATTGGTTTTGTTTTGTTTTAAAGTCAAAAACATTGATTGTTCAAAAGTAATATCATATTTAGTGATTGTAAAATATTTTTACCATTGCTTAACTGATGGACTATCTTGTAAGGCTTTAAGCAATAGGTTTATTGTTATTGTTGTTGTTTGCAATTGCTTTATTCCAAATATTGGTCTACAGCAATGTCATTACTTTTTGATAATGATAAATATAGCCATTTAGCTTCTAAAGAATGTTATATGAATAACATTAGGTATATATTATAATTAGGTATATATTATAACCTTCATTTCATTTAGATGAACAATGACTAATAGTACATAGATTACTACTCTTTCTTTGTCCAAGAATCTGCTCTGCTATTATATGGTCCTTGTTTGGGGTACAGGCTTTTCTATTTTTAGAACTTTATTTAAATTGGAGTTGAAGACCTTTTGCAATCAAGATGGAGCTACTGGGTATAACCAATTATGTCCAATTAATGGGACAAATGTATTTAACATTGTTTAGTATACATCCAACTTACTGTACCTTTAAAATTGAAAATAATTTTAATACATTCCACAGTTGAAAAAAAGCATAGGATTGATGTTCGTGAAATTAGTATGTCTTAAGTTGTTGCCAGATATAAAAATAAAACAATTAAAACTTGTGAATATACATATACTTAGCCTTTTGGTTTTTAATTTTTAAAACATGATGTTCCTATAAGATTTCCTAACCTCTAGGTAGATTTAAAAAAACATCAAAGTATAAAATAAAATATATAGTAATTAAATTAAATTAAATTAAATTCCTATTAATTAGTATTAGCCAATCATTAAGTTCTGTCAGAGAAACACTCTGAGATTTGCTTAATCATAATTCTGGTTATTTATGGTTGTTCTTTTTAATTCCTTGAGAGGAAAATATTAGCAATTCTTCTTGAAAGCTTATAAGGCTTCTGAGTGATCCAGGCATTTGATTCCAGAGAATGGAGTTATTAAGAAGGCCTAACTGTGTTTAGTTCATCATTTAAGCAATTATCTTACTCCTAATGATCAACAGTACATGGGTTTGACCATAAACACTTCTTTATTTAAAAAGCATTAAAAAATATTTTTTTAATTCAATTTAAAAGAAGTTACTTTGGAATGCTGAAATGGACTAGGACTTCCTTCCATTTCCCTGAAATGGACTTGGAACAAAAAATAACTTTCTATTGCAGTTTTATTTATTAAAATATTTATACGCCAACCTATACTCATGTTATTAGGGAAGTTTACAATATATGCAAACAGATTTAATGTCAATTAAATTGCTATGTTCTTAGCAATTTACCATGTAAATTTACCATGTAAAATTCTAGAAATATTAATGATGAAGCAGTTACAATGTCTGTCATAATATTTGTGACATTTACTACTTTCAAGAAAAAATAAACTTGATTTATTATTTTATTTGATCAAGCATTATTTAATCCTTTTTTTCTAGAAATGTGTGCTATATTGGCCAGAGAAGAGAGGAATATATGGAAAAGTGGAAGTACTTGTTGACAATGTGCAGGAATGTGAAAATTACACTATCCGCAATCTAACATTAAAGGTACTGGTTTTTATGTTGTTGTGTTTCAAACCACTATATGTAGTTATTAGTTCACACCACCTACAGTACTGAACTAAACACAAGTTTAATAGTTAACTGGTTCAAAGAAAATATATTACACAAGAATATATAAAAACGATATTCAGCTGCTAATATCCTAAATTATGAGTAAAATTGACAACCTTTCTCAACTAAATGCCTTCCAAAATGGTAGTCTTTATGATCTGTTAATTATGAATTAGGATAATTATAGTGTATGCCTAGAAGATACTTTGAGTAAGACTATGTATCAATAATGAAGTAGATTTCTGTTCTTGCAGATGTTTCATTACCAAACCAGATAATATGATCAGTGATAGCAGTGATGATGTTACCTAGTTTGGTAATGAAACATCTGCAAGAAAACAACCAAGCCTCAGAGAACACCAAGGACCCCAAAGTACTTGCTTTGCTGAGTGCAGAAACACATTGTGCCTCATGTCTCATTTTCAGTCAACAGTGTTATTAATGAAATATGTATATCCTTCATCGTTTTCAGCAAGGAAACCAGTCGAGGAATGTCAAACATTACTGGTACACTTCCTGGCCAGATCACAAAACTCCAATCAGTGCTCAACCTCTTTTACAACTCATGCTGGATGTAGAAGAGGACAAGAAAGCTTCAATTGATAGAGGTCCTATAATTGTTCATTGCAGGTAATTTTCACCTTAAATATGGTTTTAAATTTAGATTTTAATGGAGCAGGATAGGACAAATATGAATTTAAAATTGACTTTGCAATGTTGATAGTACATATCAAGAAAGTGGAAAGCTGGTTGATTTACACTATAAGAAGCTTTTTATTTATCTCAGTTCAGTCCATGTGAGAAATATATTTCCAAGCTTCTGGCAAGAATCTTTCTCAGCCTAATCTGGGTTTAGTGGTAATTAAAACTGGTCCTTTTAAATTTTATGGTCTTGCAAATTTTATGGTCTTGCAAATTTTATGGTCTACCTATATTCTATCATTGTCCAAAAGAAAAAAAAACCTTATTATATGACTTCTTCAATTCAGGCAGGTCCCCTATTACTGCCTAAAAAAGATTTGGTGCTCAATAGTAGCCTTCTAGCAAAGTGCATAGCCACACATTTTGCTTGGCCTATTGCAGTATGATCCACTTACCATTTCTTAAATGTAGGAACAGCTGACATTGTCCTCCTCCTTCTTCCAGCCCACCGGAAATGCATCCCCTGCCTGTGTTGCCTAGCTTCGGTTCAAAACTACTATTTTCATACCTGAACTGTCACAAACTCTTCAGAATGGATCATTTCCAGCATTTTGTTCTTATACAGTAATAGCTACAACTATGATTGGTTGTGGGGCTTGGCATAATCCTTCTCTTTAGTGTCTGATCACTGCCCTAGTTTGCAGATCTGCTATGTTTTCTGCATTTTTTATAATCTTGCAATTGATCCAAAAATGGCCTAATAAATGATGAACTGTGCCAAACCCTAGAGAATTATGCTCCATTCAAGTTTTAACATCTTCTAGTGAACACCCTGTTGTTTATTGTCCAGTCTGAGTGAGACATGGTCCCTAGCTTTCCCATACCCTGTCTACAATATTGTAACACTTCCTTTCATTTCCCTTTATCTGTTTATCCATTTATGTTACAACTGCAAGATAGAAAGATTAAAGTTTGTTCTTAATAAAGCTAAGTTATCATTTCTTCCTTGTTACAAAGTTTCCATGGCTCTGCGCAGTAAGGTAGGAACCAAAGAGCAACCTTTTCCCTGATGCTTTGATTACTATAGAATGAGAGTACAGGTAGTCCTCAATGTACGACCACAATTCAGCCCAAAATTTCTGTTGTTAAATGAG
This sequence comes from Pseudoxenodon macrops, assembly GCA_032467955.1. Classification (NCBI taxonomy): domain Eukaryota; kingdom Metazoa; phylum Chordata; class Lepidosauria; order Squamata; family Pseudoxenodontidae; genus Pseudoxenodon; species Pseudoxenodon macrops. The sequence goes on along the minus strand of JANHFT010003003.1, from coordinate 139,431 downwards.
ACATTTGTTAAGTGAATTATGTACCATTTTACAACCTTTCTTGACTCAGTTGTTAAGTGAATCACTGCAGTTGATAAGTTAGTAACCCAGTTGTTACTGTAAGTGAACCAGGCTTCCCCATTGCTTCTCAGAAGGTTGCAAAAGATGATCACATGACCCTGGGATGCTGCAACAGTCATAAGTATGAACCAGTTGCCAAGCATCTGAATTTTGATCACATGATCATGGGGATGCTACAAAGGGTGTAACTGTGAAAAACGGTCATAGGCCATTTTTTTCAGTTGTAACTTTGAACAGTCACTAAATGAACTATTGTAAGTCGAGGACTACCTGTAATGATGCCATAAAATTGAGTAGAAAGAAGAATCGACTTCAGTGGTGAAGGAGATAATGCGGGAAGGAGGTATGAAGGCATCATGTGTGCAAATCTCTGAGAAACCAAGGAGTGGGATGGGGACTGATGAAGGACTGAACACCAGCCTGGCCTCAACTGGAATCTGGGTGGGAATTTCTTAAGAAACAGACAGGAAAGTAGCAGCATGGGGAAAGAGCAGTTAGCTTGCAGTGTGGAGTTGTCCAAAGTCTCACCTTTTGGTAATCTCACATCTGATCTTAATTTACAACAAACAATGGTTGACACCAATCTTGCATCCAAAGCAGAGAGTAATCCAGAAGTCTTCTTCAGTGGATGATACTATTTTTAGAAAACTTATAGTTCACTGAATTTCCCTTCCACCACAATTTTAGTAAGATCCCAGGATATACTGTAGCTTTTGATAATCATTTACAATGTGAATCATACCATGTGTTGATCTGAAAATACCTATTTTCTCACCCAGTGTAAGGGAGCATGTTTTTAATAACAGTTCACAGAATAAATTTTCCCCTTCTCTTCTCTTCTCTTCTCTTCTGGAGTGTGGATTTTTAAAATATCAGAAAAAGTGTAGTTGCATGAGTTTATCATACTATGGCAGGAAATGTACTTATTTGTATTATGATCTCAATTGTACAAGGAAAAGCAAAAAATGCAAAAGTGTCTGGAAAATTAAGAAGGTAATCTAAGAATATGCATTTTTAATTCTCCCAGAGTTAAAGAACATAGACATATATCTTGTTTTTGCAATATATTATAAGAATTTAGATATTCTAGAAGTTTATGGAGCTTAAAATTGCTGCATTTTTAAGAAGAGGTTAAACATCATCTGCATCTATTTAATCATATATTTTTGCCTGGAACAGAAATCAAAATTTTCAACTAATCTACATTTGTCAAATTGCTAAGCTTCTAAACAAATTTAAATTTCTCTGCTGCCCAGAGTCACCTTGTAGGAAAGATGGGCAGCATAGAAATTTAATACATAGATAATTAAAAATAAACAAATGTAGTCCTGCCAAGAAAATAAAATGGTTATCTGAGATTATCCCATGAGTAAATTAGGAACAAAACCATTCTGTGTCTTCATTGGAGAATATTTCAAACCTTAAATATCCTGTGATACCAGCCATAATCTGTCATTTTAATACTATTCAGCTTTGGTTTAATTATTTTCCTTGACAGCGCTGGAATAGGAAGAACGGGGTGTTTCATTGCTACTGCGATTGGTTGCCATCAGCTCAGGGAAGAAGGAGCTGTTGACGCATTGAGTATTGTCTGCCAACTGCGTTTGGACAGGTAGGATGACATAGGATACAAAATCCATTCATATTTGCCACCCAATATTTTTAAGTGTCACTGTCATTCATTTCATGAACTCTGTAATTCTGAAGTTTTTGTAGAATCAAAGCGAAACTAATGAACAATAGAAGCCAGCAACATTAACAGCAAATAGCTGCATTGGATGTAAAATCAATTTAAGTTTTTTGCAAACTCAATTTCCTCTTCACTCAACATTTCATTCCACACCCTGTGTGCCTATTTATAATAAAGAAGTAATTGGTGATGCTTACATACAATTCCATCATCATGTCTGCTTTGGTCCTTTGCTAGGGATTGTAGGGGCAAACTCATGAATTTAGCAAAGTACAAAATACAAATAATAATGGAAAGCAGCAGACAAATGGTGGGAGATTTGATATTTCCATGCTGGCAGTGCCCCTTTAAATTTGTTCTGTAAATTCTAAGATTATTCTATTTGACAGCCCTTAGATGGGTTTTCCTATCATTCCCAGCGAGGCTATTTGTGTGGTGGCTGTAACCTGTTAGTAGAATGCCAGACTGAGAATGACCAGTTTATTCCATAGTTTAGTGGAATTCCACAATGTGCCTTTAAAAGTATCTGGGCCATGTATTTTACTTTTATGGTCAGATTAAATACAGTTCTGCTGTCCATGCTGAAATGAGTCATGGCTGCAGCATTTCTTCGATGTCAGCTGGTGAGACAGGAAGCCTGCGAGGCTTTAGAAAAAGGACAGGAAAACCTGCAGTCTGTACGTGTGCTCTAGGACCATAACAGGTCAAATATTTAGTGTCAGAATGCAAATTCATGGATATTGGCAGACACATTCAAATTTTCTTAAACGTTTGAAGATGCACGTTGCTTGTTCTGAATTTGAAATTGGTAAATAGTTCAAGGGCTGGGGCAGCATCCTCTGAAGAAAGGCAAACAAAATCAAGACACCTGACTGCCGAACTGCATATACATTTTCAAATGTATAATTGAAAAGCAACAGATAGAGCTCTTCCAAGTTTGAGCTTTGAATGTATTTTAACTCTTATAGATAAATGCAACATGCATATGATTCAGACTGGGCTTAGTATTGATTACTAAAAAATAAAATGTGATGACGCTACTCCTATAGTTAGTCAACTTTAGCAAATTTTCAGCTTTTCTTCCTATATAAAGGAATAATGCTGTGTAGTTGAACAATGTGCTTGTGGCAAGATTATATACATCTGTTGTTACATTCCATGTTGTATTCTTTGTTAAGGGAACGTAAAGACATGAGCAGAAATATTTACGTTCTCATTATACCTTTGTGTCTGAAAAGGAATTTTAGCAGTAATTGTAATCACACTAGATGCCAGAACTAAGCTATGCACAAGTGTTCATCATTTTTTGCAGAAGAGGATCTGGGCAACTGTTTCATGAAATATTGGGGTTATTATTTAGCCTAGTTTCTTTCATTTTCTATAACTGTGTTCATGTGGGCATGCTGTACAATACAATACATGCAAATACAATAGCAGTCATTGTGATGGTAGCCTGGCCACCATTTTGCATTTTCCTCAATACTTAGGCCCAAACATCATTTGGAACAGTGGTGAGGGAAAATGATGGTTGCCAAATGCCCAGACATTGCCCAGTGCTGGAGAATACACAAAGTGGAGACTATTCAGAAACAAATGTATTAGAAACTCTTTTGTAGGAAATGAAGATAAGGGAAACATCCCTTTTTTATTATTGTTGAAAACAATGTTCTGTTTCCCAAAAAAAATTGACTCAGCTGCAACTAACTGCATCAGCCAGGTTTCAGACATAGTAAGGAATGCAGAGAACTGAAAAAGGTCCCAGAAAGAGATGTCATTTTCCATGGTTACATTTCTGTCATTCGGATTTTGGGGAGTGGGGGGGAATTGGATAGTATTTGAAATGATACGATCCCCTGCCAAACTAAATTGAAAATGCAGTATAATTAGGCACAGACACAGACTGAATATCAAATTTTGTTATTTTGTTATTTATTTATTTATTAAATTTGTATGCTGCCCATTTCACTATTGAAGTGATCCTGCTTACAAAAGGTTAAAAAGATCAATATAAAAACAATTACAATTAATAAGAATTAAATATAAACTAAAAACCAAGCGGACAGATGACACAAGGCTTTGGAGGGGGGGGGAGAAATTGTATCATCAGTGAGACTTTACCTTTTTATTTTGCTTTGGTTTCTTTTGCTTTTCAGGGGTGGAATGGTCCAAACAAGTGAACAGTATGAATTTGTTCATCATGCGTTGAATCTGTATGAAAGCAGGCTCTCCACTGAAGCCGTCCAATGAAACCAAGATGGAAAAAGTAAACAGGTCACTCTTTTTTGAGGTAATTTATTTCATTACCTTCCAGCAACTTCTTCAAGGAGTTGACAGCTGTAGAAGGAGAAGCAGAGAAGCAGAGTATTCAACTTGTCAAAGGAATGTGGATCATTAAAAAAAAAAAAAGCATTGAAGATTGATGGACTCTTGTCTTGAATGTATTGTAAGTTCCTGAAACAGTTTTAATGAAGGTTAATATGCTGATGTTACATTGAATTTTTCATACATATACACACATGTACACATGTGTGTGTGCATATATTAAGGAAGATTTATTTCTGTATTAATAGAATATGAAACACTGAATGTATGTATGTATGTATGTATAACAACTGGATGTGAGAAATTTCACAAAAGAAATTGTATACATGCTTTAATGCTTGCAAAGTCTGTCTTGTGAATAGCCAGTCAAATGTTCAATTGTACCTGTTAAGTACTACTCCCTATTATGCGGTAAACTTAATTTGGAACTCCTTGGATTCTTGATGGTAAAATCTGCAAGGGGTGGTTAGAAGTATTAATATCCACAGCATCCTACAGAGGAAAAATAAATTTGTGGGTTTTTTAATGAATAAAAATCAATAACTATTTTATATGATGACCCTAGTAAATACTGATAAATATTTACTGCAAATAGTGAATACTGTAAAACATTGGAGAATACAATGGGTGGAACACAAGGACCATTTCCTGTGCAAAACCTATCAGAAAAGATGAAGTTATTTTTAAAAAAAGAAATGCATTTTAATGAAGATTGCTGGGTTCTAATTTCAATGGAACTAGGTCAAGAGAAATCCCTAATAAATTGCATCCAATGTCATTTTGCAATAGTTATGCATTTATTCAATACCATCTACTGTGTTAAAAACTTTTTTGCTCCAGGACAGAATTCTGCGCATGTGTAACTCATTTGAGTCATTTTACAAACGAACAGAAAAGGATCTTTGTAACATATATTTATATGGTAAATTTTTAAATATTTCTTTGTCTTTTAATTTTAAAAAAATTGTAAACCCTCTACTTATATGCAAGGTTGGATGCTTGGAGAAACAAAATCCTGAAAGCTTTGTTAAACACAAGGCTTCTTCTTTTTTTCCTTGCCTATTTGTTACAGGGAAAAAATAGCTTGCATTTCACTTTCAACAAACTCAAGGATTTTTAGCACACAATTTATTTATTCATACGTTTCTAAAGCAAATGATGTTACCTTTGCTTCATGTAGTCAATAAACTGCATATAAAGATGCTTGTAATTTTTAAAATGTTGTTTCAGTCATTATCATCAAATTTTGCTACTTTTCTGTTGGAATATTCCGTGATACAATATTCTGCCTGAGAACATTTCTCCAAAAATCTATAAATGCCTTCCCACTATTCTATCTAGGTAATCAAAAGAAATGTGTAAGAAAGCTTTCTGTCCCTATAATCTAATGAACTAGTAGTGGTTATTACCTTCCTTAGTGCCAAAAGAGAAAAACAGATGATAAGATTGGAAGGTCAAGCATGGGCAGACCAAGTGAAGAGCTACTGCTGTTGAACCCTACTATTAGTACTACTGGTGACTCCACTTTACTACTTCTACAAACAGCTGACTTCAAATTAATCCAGATGAAAGCAATCAGAATTCTACTTCCTGGATGATACCAAGGGACATTTCTAGACAGGAAGACAAAAAATGACGTATTTGTCTGTAACCCAGTGAGAAATCCATCTGATTTCCAAAGCAATGTATATATTACAAGAGTGGTGCAGTGGCTCAGTTGGGCTTGACAGCTGGAAAGTCGGCAGTCCAGGTTCAAGACCCAAGCACCACATGACGGACTGAGCTGCCATCCTTGCCCTACCTCCTGCCAAACTTGCAAAGTTTGAAAGCATGCAGATGTGAGTAGATAAATAGGTGCCACTATGTTGGGAAGGTAACAGTGCACCATGACATCATGCTGGCTATATGACCACAGAAATGTCTTTGGACAAAGCTGGCTCATTGGCCTTGAAAGTGATATGAACCCTTCTCCCTATTGTCAGCAATGACTACTGAAATCAAATCTGTAGGGACTCCTTTATCTTTTTTTCCCTGTGCCTTACAAAGCTAAAGCTCCAGAGTTCACAATTCTTGAATTGTGCCACCTTTTTCAGCAATAGCACAATGGAACTAATCAAAATGAAGTACATATAAGAAAATCTTCCTTCAGGGCCATGCTTATTATTTCATGCTTCCTTCCTCACCTCAAAAAAGTGTGGATCAAATCCAATTAAAAGGTATTAATTTCTTTCACAATCATTGTTGTTTGGTAGAGAAACATGGATGAAGTGACAGCAAGGTACAATGAAAAATGATGACATGAAGACTCCATGTGAATGTGGCAAGTTAACACTTAGGGCTCAAATACTCAATTGAATTCATAATGAGGAGACCCCCAGATAACATGCTCTTCTTCCTTGTAGGATACAGATAAATCCTATACGGCATCTAAATATATAATGTTTCTCGATTTATACATAACATATCATTACAAAAATCTGGTGGTATTTACAGGACAACACAGTATATATTTACACACAAGAACACCTGCAGACAGGCAATTAAGCCAAATTACAGCTCCTCATCCTTAGCTGAGATCTGTTTTAAATGCTCTGTTTTGCTTGTGTTTTCCTAAATATAAGAGATAGGACAGTAAAGACCTGTATGAAAATTCAAAGTGGCATAAAACTCCCCCAAAAAACAATTGAATAGAAGGAAATGTTCGTCACTGACTTTTCCTCTTGTGAAACCACATTTCCTTCCTAGCCTTCACTTCACTTATCTAGACTATGCTTTTTTTTTTAAGTGAAGAGAGAGAAAGAAGCAATGGTTGTTGTTAGAGGGAAAATGGGGGCTTTACTTCGTGTTCTAATTTCTACTTCCCTGGCCTTTACAATCTCTGGTAAGTATGACTACAATTCTTCTGTTTCTTTCTTTTTCTGGCTGTGATTTCCACAAGATCTATGAAATAGAATAATTGATTTCTAAGCTTTGATTTATACAACAGAAATAGAGAGATGGACCATGGAAGCCCATAACTATTTAAATTTTATTCAGAAAGAAAATTAAGTTTCTTTTTTTTAATTGCCTTAAATGTGAGACTCTGAGATACTGTCCTGTTTGTCCAATTTCATATTTACTGAAAGTTATAATATCACATGCTTATCAATATATATTATGTAAAATATTATGTAAAAAAATAGAAATGAATAGCAGAAACAAATTGTAACTGGGCATATTATTTCAGGTCATTGATCTATTTAATTGGGACTTTTTAATGAATATTTGGCAGAAAGAATAATTATTATATCATGGTATTTTATAGTTAAGATAGATTTTATCTTAGTGAATTTACTTTTCAATTTACCAATTGTGCCTTTGAAATATTATAGAGAGAAAAACTGTTTAATAATTGTATTACAATTAAGAGCATTACAGCCAAGTCAGTGTGTGCGTGTGCGTGTGTTTGTGTGTATATAAATTAAATAAGTAGAAACAAACATGTGGCCCATAAGGACTAGCAATATATTTGACAGCCATTGCCAGTGAATATTGTGCTATTACAAAATGTGTTAATCTCATCATATGAATCTATTCTGGCTATATTTTTGTAAGGTTTTTGTTGTTTAAGAAAGGCTGAAATTCAGTAAATCTTTATCGTTATTCATAAAATTGACATTTTGTCTAAACCATTTTGCTCTATATATGAATTAATTATATATTAGCATGATGGGAGTGATGACAAAATGAATAGTTTTAATTTGTGCTTTTGTTATTTTCCTTATGAATATTAACTGATACCCTACTCTGTTACTATGGATTCTTTGTCTCCTTTTTTTAGATAGTTTTCTGATTATCCATGAGCTAAAAGAACAGTGTATTTATGAAAGTCATAAAATAGCCTATGTGGGCATGTGCAACTTGACCAATATTAATCAGCAGTGGAATTGGTTGCAAGAAGACAAGCTTCTCCATCTTAGAACTGGCCAATGTCTGGCCATCACCAGGTCCAAGGTTGCACATTCCAACAAAGTGATTGTTGCCAACTGCTCTGAGGCTCCTAGCTGGACTTGTTACAGCAGTGAAGGCCTCCTGGAGGTGAAAAACAGCTCTCTCTTCCTTGAGAAACGAAGTTCAAGAGTAGTTGTGAAGAAAGGCAGGAAATATCCCCATAGTTGGAAAAAAATCGATGTCAATGAGAAAGGAGAGACCATCCATGGAAATCTTTGTTCAAAGATTGGTAAGCAGTTTGAACATGTTTCCTGTCAACTACAAGCACTGACTGATTTTGAAAGTGCAATGACATTTGACTCATAGGTGAAAAACCATTTAGAAGCACTTTAAAACTTCTCCAAGATAGTTCAACTGTTAATGTTTTAAGAATAGTGATTAGAAATGCCTTCTTAATTATATATGTATATTTTTTATCTTTCTCCATGCTTTCAGGTAGCTTTTCGTGGCCTTTCTTAAGGATGATGAACACAAAGATGCATTTCCCTCACAGAAATGAACAGGCCAAGATTAGCAATCCTTTAAATACATGCTCATGTCAGTAGTGTGGGAAAAAGGGGTGTGGTCTGTTTGTCTGTTGAAATTATAGAGCTTAACATTTCTAATACAAAACCAATCATACTATTAAAAATAAAAAAACATGGATTACTATGCATACTCCAATATGGTGGATAAAAAAAGCAACAGATGAGAAACATTATTTGCCTGAATGTATGACTATAACAGGGGTGGGTTCTAACTTACCTCGCCACCAGTTCGCTGCCTCCCATGCCACATGGGTGCGTGCGTGCCTCATGAGTGCACACATGTGCAGAAGAAAAACCCAAAAATTTAAAAAAAAGGCCCAAAACAAGATGGTGATGCATGCGCAGTGCCAGAAACTTGGCTTATGCGCATGCGCAGAAGGGGAAAAAACAAAAATTGGGGGGAAAAAGATGGCGGTGCCCACGGATCAGAACCGGCTCCGTGACATCACCAGAAGCCTACTACCTACTCAGTAGAACCGGTCCAAACCAGTAGGAATCCACCTCTGGACTAGAATAAACTTTGAATTACACAATGATTTATTAATATCTCATTCTGTTAGACACTATGTTGAATCAGCATGTAACCCAAAGCCAACAAATATTTGAATGACTGGTGGAAGACTGGTATGTTTGATGTTTTGTTTTTCTTAATGACCTGGATAAAATTGATATTTGAGCTGCTCTATCCACGACCAATGAATATGGCATAATGCATTTCTTTTCCATCTAATCAATTTTGAATAAACATACTAAGGATATGGAGTGCAATGGCCTATGGAATGGTTTAAAGGTATGAATAACAGATGCCAATCAGAAAATGATAATTAGACAATCATTGTACTCTCCAGAGTAATACATTTACTGTAATGCAGAGAATAGAAGAGGCTCCATCATTGAAACCCTTTCTTTTGGCTTTCTGTTTGATTAGATTGATACTTCAAGCTCTATACATTTTAGTACTCTTTGGGCTGGATGGATATGACCATCACGGGTTCTGATTTATTATTTACTTTTAAAAGTATATGTTCTTGTTTTAGTGAAAAAAGTATTAATAGATTAAATATATAAGTCTGGATGCAATTATAATTTCATCTGATAAATAAGTTTTAACCCCAAAATACAAATAAAATATTAACAAATAATATGAGAGCTTCATGCTCCATTCAAACTAAAGAAAAGAATATGCAAAGCAGGCCATAGCTTCAGTAGATCTCTTTGTGGAAAGCTTAATACCTGAAGGATCATTGAATACATTATGTCAACTCTTTAAATCAGTCACATCTTTTCCTGGGACTGGTATTTATACAGTGAGGACTTTCAGTATTCAGATATTCAGTATTCCTTTACTGAAGCAAAAAGTGCATAGAGCTCTATGTATTCAATTGAGTCGGTAAGCCTTTAAGCAAAAACATGTAAAATGCTTATTGCTTAGCATCTCGGAGATCTGTAGATATAGAAGTGTGATTAAGAAAAACTGAGAGATCATGAGTTTTTGGATGGATAGTTGGTTTTTTCCCCCAGAGGATTTTAAGGGATTGGATGGATTGATACAAGCTAAAATGAATTATGAAGTAGTCTATGTCAACTACTATATTGGCTCTGGACAGGGTTATACTTTCCCTGAAAGAGCATGGATTCTCCTGGATTCACAATTCCTACTACTTGATCTGACATTGCTCTGCCCAGCTTCCGTTATTGCTTCTTTCTGAGTGGGTGGCCTTAGCAAAAGTTATCTATGCCTTCATCACCTTTGGCTATGATTCAACTTTTTTGAATACAACTAAACACCACTTGGAAACTACAGTTGGTATAGAATGTGACTGCCCACTTCCTGGTGGGGTGGTTAGAGTTCCTGTGGGTGGGTGCCACTATTTCTGTAGGTACTGGATTGCCTCCCAATAAATTTCCAAGTAAAATGCAAATGTTAACAAAATATGAATGTTAACCTATAAAACCCAGTAAGGCTTGTCTAACCTGTTATCTTTGGGACCATCTTTTCCAAACAGAGTCTAAAACCATCTTGATGAATTGTTCCATTTGGAAATGGGAATATTATTAGTTATAGTATCTTCTGTGTAACCATTTATATTTACTCATAAATAAGGTTCTTTGAATTTTATTGGATTTTAGTGGAAGTTCAGTGATATTTGCTGAAAGAATAAAATAAAAGCCTTATTTCTTGGAATAGATTTCATTGAGAATAATTTTATTTCTTGGAAATTTCATTGAATTTACCAAGTTCATATGCATTTGCCTACACTGTATATTTATTGATATCACTAAAATATTGAAAAACAACTATTATTACAGTTTTTAGGAAATGTTACTTTACACATTTATTTGAAATTTCTCCCTTACATTTGCTAGATGGTTGAATTAGGACTGTAGTTATTTCAGAAAGTAGGAGTACTGAAAATACAATCAATTTTTAATTTTTAAAAATTAATGATATTAAAATATCTTTGTATTTAAGAGGAGCTGACTGACATTAATAATTATTTTTATAACTTGGAAAAAATTCTTTGGCTCCTATGAGAAGAAAGTTTTAGACATTAAGGTTGACATGAGTAATGTTACACATATGCTATATCCTCCTTTTGTTTGGTCTGCAAACTTAAGCAGACAAAACAGAGGATAAGAAAAAATAATATAGCATATGAAAAAAATGACTGATATGAGTTAAAAAGAATTGGCAATAAGACAGCAAACAAAATGTGTCCCAATTATTCCACTCTTGATTCAATGAGTTCCATTCAGCAGTTGAAATAAATGAGCATAATTGTTCATTTGGTATTCTGTGTGTATTCTGATTTTTTCCTAACATAATATAGTAGTATATTATTAGTATTTCTATATAATTACGTTATATAATCATTATATTAATGTAAGAATATTTGTGCTGGTTTTCTCCCATATTCTTGCCTTCAGAGTAGCATTCAGTCAGCAGAAAATAAAAGCCCTAAAACAATAAGTTAGCAAGTCACTTTTATTGTGTTTGAAGTTTACTTTTAAGCCATATGAATAGCTCCTTGTACAGATTTCAAATCTAATTTGTAAGACACAATTTTAAAAGTAATTTGGCAACATGAACCTGTGAGAAGACAGGTTCCATCACCCCTTTTCCATAGCTAATGAAATTAGTTATGATTTTACAGTTTAGCCATAACTTCCATTCTATGAATTTCTTCTGCTTCTTTTCATTTCTTGTATCCTATCTTCTTCTTCTTTTTACTGATTTTAATAAATCTAATCAAAATTCATAGTAAATAAAATAGTAAAACAAGTATTCAAATGTAATTTAGGAAAATTTGGCCTTTAGGTAAGGAAATGTAGCTATATTGCTCTTTGAAATATTGAAAACCTGAGTAAAAAAATGAAAGATTGAAAACCTGAGTAAAAAACTTATTGAATCAAGCTGAGATATGGATATTAAAAGACATAATATATTAATAATTTTAGACCAGACTTTTCAAAGTTGTATCAGTAGTTTGGGAACAGAAGTAAACATTAAATTTATGAAAATATATTAAAAATATCAATTTATTTAGCTAATCAACATAAAATACCCATTGTGGGGTACTACATTTAGCATCATGAGTAACCCAGCTTATTCTGGTTTTATTAAGAAGGCCAGACCAGCCAATTTTCCATTGCTAAGAGCCACCATTTTCAGAGGGCCACCAAAGGCCCAGGAAGCACAACAGTCATGTGGCCAGAAATTTGCTCTCCTTTTTTGTTCATTTGTTTATTTATTAAATTTATATGCTTCCCTTCTCAGTATTGAAGCAACTGTTTTTATATTGAAGTGGTTGCCGTTAAACTAGTTACCTAATTTATTTAGTTCGTTTTTAAACAGGTGTGATGGCTCAGTGGTTAAAAAAATACCAAAGAAGTTCTATGCTTTGGTAGTTCAAGTCTTACCACTGTGTCATGGAATGAGTTCCCATTACTTGCCTCAGCTCTTACCAACCTAGCAGTTTGAAATACAAGAAGTTAAATAGGTCCAGTTCAGTGGGAAGGTAATAGCACTCCATGTTTCACTACATACCCTGAGCTGCAGGTTGATGTCACGCTGGCCACATGACCGCAGAAACATCTTCAGACAGCACTGGCTCAATGGCCTAGAAATGGAGATGAGAATCACCCACTAAAGTCAGTTATGACTAGCGGAGCAAAACCCATATGGACTCCTTTTTTAAAACCTTTTTTTAAAAAAATTACGCTGTTTTATCCATTTTTTTTAAATCTGAAGGCAATTGAACATTTGAGGGAGCCTTCATGCCACTGTAATACTATATATTTTTCTGTTGCACTACAAAGGATGAAGGATTAGAAGTTGAACCTCAAATATATTCATAAACAAAGCAGAAAAATTCATGTGTTGCAAAATCCCATGTAGACAAAGAGGTAGGAATCTGATTTGTGACTAATAGAAAACAAACAGTGGACTCCAAATATGTATACAAACTGCTGCAGGAAGTTGGTGTTTTCCCCTCACCACAATGTGAAATAGTTAAGAATGCTGATATGAGGGGGAAAACAACTCTCAAGACATTCGAACTATATGCCAGGCCAAGTAACATACAAGAAGTTTGCAACAAGGAATATTTGTCACTGAAAAGGACCTCACAAGAATAAATATCTTGAATATCTTTGTTTTATTGGAAACATTAAACATGTCTGACAATGTTTTTTAAAGAAGTTTATTTCAGGATGAAAGTTCATCGACTGCTTCTTTTAAAAGAGAAGAAATCATAGGTTGGCATTCTAAACCTTCATAATTATAGGCCAAGTGATTATATTTGGAAACACCGGCTCCTTATAACCCACTAATTACATTTTAAAGGGAATCTTTAAGCTAAAATTGTTATATGTAGTAAGCAGCCTAGTATTGTGGCAGCAAAACAAAGTTTTGTTGTGCTTGAAACTCTGTTTTTAGGAGTCAGGTGTTTCTGACAAAACAGATTCCAAAGTGCTATAAGAAATGTGATGTTTTCTCTTAGAGAAAGTTTTTAAAAATGCAATTGTAACCAACATTCAGCAATTAAATAGTGGGGCCATAAAATGTCACAGGCTGATCATTACTCTCCCAACATTAAAAAATTACATTATTTTACCATGGATGAGGAGGAGGAAAAATGAAGTGTAATCATTCATTTCTGTACTAAATTCTGCCATCGCCAAAAGATAAACTTTTCAAACCATAATCCATTATCAGACATTTGTCAATCATATCCACCAAGCTATTTGTTAAACAGCAAGCAAGTTGATAGGCAACCTGTAAACTGTTTATTATAATGTACGGTAACTCTTGACCAATCAGATTGGACTATGGAGATTTTCAGTCATCCAGGCCATGGTTGTCCCAAAGGTGCTTCTTCAGAGCTTCTTGAATAAGAAGCAAAATGTCTTCAAGGTAAAACAAAGTCCCGTTGCCTTTTGAAAAAGCACCTTTGGGACGACCCAAATGGAGCCTCTTTCTGCTAGAGCAGAAAGCATCTGCTTGCCAAAATGATGCAGCTAGTGTCTGGGATGGTTTCCTGTCATGAGTCATAATAGTGGATCATGGTTTTCATACTTTCATCTACTTAAACTAAAGATTAAAAATAGATGGGTTTTGAAAGATGACAAGCTGGCCTTTAGAGGATGATGATGTGCTGATATTGATGAGATTTTGGATGGCTGAAACATCCAGACAATTTATGTAACTGTCACAAAGTTAATACTTTCCAACAAATATCCAAGTTAATCTGATTGATGAGTATGTGTCATCAAGTCAGTGTCAACTCTTAACTACAACACAGTAAATAGTATTTCAGGACGATTCTTCAGTTCTTTTAATGGTGTATATTGCCATCATAACTGTGGTAAGAGCTGCGGTGGCACAGTGGTTAGAGTACAATACTGCAGTGCAGTAGTGCAGTATAGTGGTGCAGTACTATAGGCTATTCTGCTGATCACAGGCTGCCAGCAATTTGGCAGATCGAATCTCACCAGGCTCAAGATTGATTCAGCCTTCCATCCTTCTGAGGTGGGTAAAATGAGGACCCAGATTGTTGGAGGCAATATGCTGACTCTGTAAACCACTTAGAGAGAGCTGTAAAGCACTGTGAAGTGGTATATAAGTCTAAGTGCTATTGTTATTGCTATAACTGAGCAAGTTCATTCACCTTGCTGCCGGTTGCCTTCCTTTTCTCTTTCATCTTTCACAACATTATGGTTTTTTCAAGAAATCTAGGTTTTTTCAGTGTGTGCCCAAAATCTAATAATTTGAGCCATTTGTGTTTCAAGTGGGAACTTTGGTTTTGTTTGTTGTATAACTATTTTCTGTATTCTTAATATTGTCAGTTTTCAGAGCTAATTTAGTTTCTTCTTCTAGTACTAGGAGTTCCTGTAAATAGAAAAATATCTTCTAAGGCAGGGGTGTCAAACGCAATTTCAATGAGGGCCGCATAAGGATTGCATTTGACCTTGGGGGGCCAGGGTGGGCATGGCCATGGTGGAAGTGCCAACTTAACGTCACTCATGTTGAGTGCATCTGTGGTGTTCTGAGTGCTCTGCCAGCAAAAACAGGCTTTCAAGCTCCGTTTCAGCTGTGACGGCTTCCTGCGACCCTCTGCCAGTGAAAATGGAGGTTGGGAGGGCCACCTGTGGCCCTTCTAAGCTTCATTGTCGCTGGCAGAGGCACCGCGGACCAGGCCTTTGCTGTTTCCAGGGCATCCTCATGGACCCGATCTAAGCACCCCACAGGTCGGATCCAGCCTCTGGGCCTTGAGTTTGACACCCCTGTTTTAAGGCATCTTGAATATTGACATCTCAGAATTTCAGTATACTCACATCTTTGATCTTGTATGAATTAGTTACCACTTCAGCATACCAGTTCATGGATGGGTTTTCCTTTTGAGTTCAGATATCTGTTGGAAGACTCCTTGTATTTCTGTGTCTGTTTCTATCATTGATGTCTTTACAGAAGTCATTGTAATACTGCTTCTTGTCATTTCTAGCAGCTCTCTGAAATTATTTATTAAGTTCCTTCCTGTGATCTTTTCTTTCTTGTCTTTGGCTTCTTTCTTGGAAAGTTCCACTGTTTATTGTGACATTCAATCTGCTTTCTTCTGTTTCTTGTCTTTGGCAGAAATTAATAAATTGTTTTCCTACTTCATTTTAATTTCCTTAGTCATAAAATTTTATTGTCTTTTCTTCTGTGTTATTTCCAATTTTGGAATTCCAGTTTGCAATCACAAGCTGCACACGTTTTCATGTTGTAGCAATTTCAGATTGAACTTGACCATAATGTTCATCAATGCCTCTTCTTATGCATTAATGACTAGAGCATAAACACTCAACATATGAAAGAATTTTTCACTGTCTAATTTGTATTATTTGGTTATTGATTGCATTGTAGCAAATACTATCCTTGCTATAACCTTCCTATTACAGCACTTCTTTTTCTTTTCTTAATGGCCTCAGTAGCAAGATAGCTTTAAATGTGCACATCATAAATGTCATTGATACTTTTAAAGTATCATTTTTTTCTGAAGTTGAAAGCCATCCAAGCATAGGGGCCTATCATCCAGCACTACATCATCAATCACGTTTATATACCGCCCTGTGATTTTCTTGGTAAAATACAGATATGCATTATGATGATCTTCTCCTACATAGTATGAACTGATTCCTTTCCCATTGTTACTAAATTATTCATTCATCTTGAGTGAGTGTCAGCAACCTGCGGTTCCGGAGCCACATGCGGCTCTTTGGGCCCTCTGCTGTGGCTCCCTGTTGGATGATCCTACCACTGGATGGTCCCACCCCTTGCCCTCCCCTCCAAGTCACTCCTCGCCTGGCTTGAGAAGGTAAGGGTGATGGCGGTGGTTGGAGAAGTGGCCGGGGCAGAGACAAAGAGATACAGAGAGAGGGGA
>JANHFT010003003.1:100762-113815 GCA_032467955.1 Pseudoxenodon macrops | reverse complement strand
AGTGGTGTAGGGTTTCTTGCCTAGGCAGGGGGTTGGACTAGAAGACCTCCAAGGTCCCTTCCAACTCTGTTATTCTATTCTATATATTATACAATCCAATATATCTACATATTAAGCTCCCAATGTAAGCATTAACATTGTGTATATCTGTAGATAGATAGATAACATAAATATTGCATATGTCTACAAATATAAGTAACAAATGATACATTTCTTCTGATTCTAATTTAACTACAAGCTCAATAGCTCTGTCTCTATCCATAGAGAACATCTATTCTTTACCTAATATCAGAAATTCTTTGTTCCTTTTCTGATGAAGAGAGAGAGAGAAAAGGGCAACTAGGGATAGAGTGAACGATGGAGAGGTAAATCAGCAGGGGGAAAAAACAGTACAGTAGTAAAAGATAGAAACTTTCACTATCTGAACACAGTATTTGTGTTTGTGTATATATGTAGCAAAGATTTCATTTCCTAACTTTCCTGACAATACATTTGCAACATGATTTATACCTAAATCAATATTTCAATTTGCCTTTTTAATCTAGTAGTAATATTAGAAATTATTTTAATACACTTGTATTTATAATTCTGCCCCATGACAATTTTTTTAAATTGTATATGAAGATTTCATTTAGTCAACATATTTGTCTTTCAAGTCAATTATCTGGAAAGATAAAGATTCTATACTAAATAAATTCTGTATTATTAAAAGTTTAAACGAACAAATACCAAATGCAGGATAAAAATTGAACTAAGCGTAATGTCATGAAAGCATAGGGAATGTCTTTAAAATCGTTACCCAAAAGTGGAAAATAAAAGTTAAACAAACTTATTTCTTGTATACATCTTCTTATTCTTGCTAGAATATGTGCAACAAATTGTAAAATATCTTTATAGAAATATTTGATATCCAAGATATATCGCTTTTGGGCACTTGCCAGTCAAGAAGTTTGCAACAATGCAAATGGTTTTTAAGTGTTTGCTTCCAGACCAGAGTTTCAGGCCAGGCACTTCCCAAACTCATTGTTCCTTTGTTCTAGCGGATGTCCAAAGGACTGAGTGTTTTGTGTTCTGAGCTAGATAGATTAGATAAAGACTGAATTTCTGAACTTCGCCTTCTACGCACGCAATCTTTTAATTTGCTTTAGGAATTGTATCCCACCTCTAATTTGTCACTTGCAGTTCTGTTTATATTAAGAGCCAGGAGATTATTATAGTATTTTTCTTCATCTATAAGTTCCAAAATTCAAAATATTTTATTTCCTCATGCTCTTAAAGTTAAAGCTATTTAGACTGTAACTCTCAGTCCTCCTGAAAGCTGAGGATAGGTTTGGAAGAAGGTTGTTTCTTTTGATTCAACTTCTACCAAAACTGAAAAACGCATGACCTCTTCAAAGAAGCAAACCTTTATATCTTATGAGAGAGAAAAGTTGATTGAGAGGTAACTCTATGGGACACCTCTCTTATCTAAACCAAGATTCAGTCAACATTTTAAATATTGCTCTTATGCCATTTAAAAGGGAAAAATGAAAAAGTTGTGTGAGAAGCTTTAAAAGTTACTTCAGGTAGAAAAATTACTAATCTGATTGACCATCTAGTGACTAGTGAAAAAATCTAGAAGAGGAAGAACAAATTTATCCATCTGTCTGTCTGCCTACACACATACACACTCCTACATATGATTTGTATGCGCTGTATTGCCTTAAGGGCTATAGGCAACTTACACGATATAGTATAATAAAAAGATGATGATGATGATGTAGTAATTGATGTGGGAGGGTTGTGTTTCCATATATATATATATTTTGCCAGCCCAATTAATCTCGGAATTATTTATGTATGTATGCATTTGATTTATATCCTTTTCACTTAGGAGCTAAGGGGGTATATGTAAAACTTCCTTCTACTTTTCCTCCAGCAACAACCTTGTGAGATAGATTGAGTTGAGAGACAATAACAGGCCCAAAGTCACCCAATGAGTCCCAAGACAGAAGGTGACCCTAATTTGGGGTCTCTTGTGCTGACTGTGGAAACAGATACCATCAAGGACAGGCTGTGGCTTACTGTCCTGCATTGCAGCAGTTCCACCACAAGGTTTAGCTACCAAGTTATGGAACAATGCATTGTTTTAGTAAGTATAAATCTAGGAGAAAAAGTTATATCCAGAAAGAGTGCATAATGGAGAGACTACAGTACAAGGATGAGATCAGGTTGGCAGGCTAGATTGCAAACTTGCTTCTTTGATGAATTTTGCTAGCCTCATCCAGGGAGGAGCATATGCATTTCTCCTGAAGGATTTTAATCTGGACTGTGATGTTCGCTGAATTGATTTTTTTTTTAAACCTACACAAAAGCAATGTAAGAGATAGCTGGTGGGATTACATATTGGAAACACTCCCTCTGCATTTTGCCATTGTATATTCTTACTTTGTATAGTGAGGAAGGAAGTGGATTTGAAAGAAAACACATTGTAGCTGCCTCTAGGTCATACTTTTTAAACTAAGATATTTCAGAAAGCATTTAAATAAGTTTGATAAGGGTTGGTTACTAACCAAAGTAGCACCTGATCGTTTTCTGTAACAGCACTGAATGTTAATTAGGCTAAGATTGTCTTGTTGTTTTTATATTGTAGTTTTTTCCCTTTTTTACCCAGACTGTGATTCTTCCTTTTACTGTTCAACCTAGCTGAAGAACATGCTCAGGCATAATCCCATCCCTATATATTATATACATGATCCTTGATGTTGAATAATTATTGTATTGTTTGTGCCATCCTTTATTCCTATCCGCCAAAGAAGGACTTAACTTTTTAACTTAGTTTTTAATTAAAGTATTCATTTGATTGTAAGTATTTAGATCTATATATGTACAAGCAAAAAGAAATTTGTATTATAGATAAGATTTTGCAGCCTTTAAATTTTCTTAGGCTGGTCAATTTAGCCTTTGTCACACCTTCCTTCTTCTAGTTCCCAAACATCTCATAACTGCTGGTCTACCTTCTTTATTTGATATGTGGTTGACATCAGTTTAGGTCTTCAATAACAGCTATTCATACATTTAACTTACATATAAAAAGTATTAAGACAGTTGATGTGCTTTGCTTTGCTAATTAGCCAATTATAGGCTATGCTAATTTGGTTTCCACCTTGTTTGCCTTGTTTTTGTTTGTTGGAAACTCATAGATCCGTTGCCCCCTGCAAGATTTGAAATTAAGAAGAACAAAGTTACAACCACCACTTTACAGGTTTGGTGGAGCCCATCCCCAGGGAAAGTGGATTGGTATGAGCTACAATTACTTAATGGCATCAAAAAAGTGGAGGAGATACTAGTTCCTGGAGGCACTTCTAGAAGTGATCAGATATTTGCCAATCTCATCCCTGGCAATAAATACACCATCACCATCAGAGCAATTGCTGGAAATAAAAAAAGCTCAACAGTTGACATCAGCGGGTCTACTGGTAAGAATGCTGGTGATAGCAGTATTATATTCACCAATATTATTTCTCTTGTGCTCATAATTTCTATTCCCACAAAGAAACGTGAACAAATGAGAATTCTTAGACATAAAAGAATTTTGAAATGGTTTGTGAATAGCCATAGGGGGTCCGTTTGTGGGGTCCATGGGATGGCAAATGACAAGACATGCATGCTGACATCATTTTATAAATAAGATGAGTTATTTGCTTCATACATCAGGGTGCAAGTATATGATTTAATTTAATTTAATTTAATTTTTTAATTTATATATTAACTTATTACAATTGAAATTAATGTATAATTTATATGTTCATGTCACTCTGGTTTGCTGAGGACATTGCAAACAATGAAAATCAGCAGAAATCCACCATTTAGCAAAAAATTGGCATTTAGTTATTTAAGAAATAGTAGCAATGTGAGTTTTCGCACATTATTTATAGCAATAAATATACTGTACATTCAAATGCTATTTTCCATAATTATATATGGTATAAACTATGACCCACACTGTAGCAGTGGGGTGCGGATGAAAATTGTCAGATCCATTGAATTACCAGAATTACCTGCAATTACCAGAATTCATAGTCAAATGAATTTGATCAAGATGTCTGGAAATTCTGTTAGGTCTGGAAAACTGAACTGATATTGGACAGATTAATTCAGACAATGTCCTGACTGGTGTTCCTTTCCCAAATAGTATGAAATCAAGTGATGCAAAAAGTCCAAAACGTTTAGAAAATCATAGTTAATACCCCAAATATAATTTGATTGGAACAAAAGTAAGGTTTCATTAATGAACTTAGTGTATTTCTTGATGCATACATTTTAATCTAAAATTTTTGGATGTCTCTTCAGAACATAAATGTTTCACTAAAATCAAGTTAACTTTATTAAATAAAATGTAAATGTAAAGGGGTATACTTAAGGCAGATACTTGCAGTATTCTTTATATAAGCTGCTCCTTTTCCTTCTTTTAACAGTTCCTTCACCGGTCAAAAGTATCAAGATCTTGAGTAAGATGCAGTCATTCCATATTTCGTGGTTGCCAGGAGCTGGACATGTGGATCAATACAGGCTGGTTTTGCTGGAGAAAGATATTCTAATTCAACAGATGAATGTAGAGAAAGATATTTTGTCATACAATTTTTCAGGATTAACACCAGGATGTCTATATAATTTGACAATTATTTCCAAGGCTCAGGGGATGGAGAACTATAATGTAAGACTAGTAAGAACTGGTAAGATTTTATAAATCTTTTCCTGAATAAGATACATAATTAAAGGGTAAAATAAAGCCCCTTTTTTCAAAATAAAACAAAGGTTTATTCATATAAATGTCCTTAAAAGTAACTGCAATAGAATGTAATACATCATAAGAAATGCCTATGACTTTAATAGAAAAAAGTGGTTTACGCCTGGAACTGTTTCAAAATAAGAAGACTTTATTCTAATTTAAAGTATTTTATGCTTCCACTAAGGATTATCCCATTCATCTCAGTTAAAGAGCTGTTAGCTCTCAAGAGGTATTTGTCAGAGTTTCAGTTTCATGAGACAGGGACCAGATGACGGTAAATAAATATAATATAGTCAGCACTTGCCATTTTTAAATATAAAAGTAGATATCTTGTCATTTTCATCAATGTTACCATTTCCGGTTACTCAAAAAAACACCAGATAATTTTGAGAGCAGTTAAATATTTTACACTTGTATTTTATTCAAAATTCAATTCTATATGCAATATAAAGTCCAAAGTTTACAATATTCAGAAGTGATAAGTGTGATTGGATTATGTGAGATATTTAATAAATTGTTACATGATTCACAATTCTTTGATCAAAATATATAACTCTACGTCTAATCTTAAGCACTATATTGATGTCAAGCCAATGGAGCCTATAGACTGTATATTCTTTATTACTCTGTCAGTATTGATAATAAAATTATTTTCAGCTCAAAATATTTAAATATAGAACTGTAAGGATGTGTAAAGCTTACTGATTTGTAAATAAATCAATTCAAAGAAAACCATAATAGTCCATCCTCACTGTGATCATGCTAGCGTGATCACAACGTCCCTGTCCTAATGTTTCCATGTATTCGTAAAATATCATGTACTCATAACCATACTTGTACATCTTATATATTCACAATTATGTTTATACTTTGTCTGTAATCATATACATGCTTGACTAAATAGATAAATAAATAAATAGATCTCCACCCATGCTATTGTGAGATGGTTCAGTGGGGTCTAGAAGGAAATCCTTCAATTTGGAAGCAGGAACTGAAGTTACACAGGAAATCACTGAACCACCACAGAATAATTAATATGTTGAAAAGTGAGTTTCACCAGTGACTCTGGTGCAAGTATTTGGTCTACTTTGCTTGGTAACTAATTTTTTTAACTCTTTTTTAATAGCTCCAGCCAAAGTCTTAGATCTGATGGTAGCTAAAGATGATAGTCTGGATACACTGAAAGTGTCATGGAAGAGGCCTTCAGGGAATCTTGATTTCTACAATGTCACCTTATTTCAACATGGGTCTTTTAAGGAAAGTAAAATTTTACAAGCACAAGTCACAGAGACTTATTTTGACAAGCTAATTTCTGGAAGTCTGTATGAAGTGAATGTCAATGCAATCAGTGGTGAATTATTCACCAAAGTGACAACTCATGGAAGGACAAGTATGTTTCTAAGTTTTCTAAGCACCTTCTAATCCAATCAGTATTTTGATTCTTTTTTTGTGCCAGTTGTTCTCTGGGCAGTAAATACTATGGGTTGGGTTTAGATTATACTTACATTAGTTCTACTTATTTCAAAGGGAAATATTAATTAGTAAATCTTGAACTAAATATGTGTATTTGTTATCAAAATTATTGCATTACAGTATAGAGATAAGCTTACAGTATTATATCTATAATAATTTGTTCACCGTTATAATATAATGATATTATAAGTGGAATAGCGCACAGCTAAAGGGGAAGATTGCTGAAATTAAACAATGCTTAAAATTTTAACTATAAACCCTATGCCCAGCTATTCTTCCCTAGCTACATCCCCAGTCCCAAATGGAGAACCAGAATATATGGCAGGAAGAATCTGTATTGTAGATAGAAAAAAGGGTTACTAACTCCTTCTCAGGGGGTGATTCTATCCTGTCAATGTGTTGCAGATCTTGCATTATATAGGCACAGGATTTTAAGCCACAAATTGGGACTCTGTAAAAATTTTCAAAAGCGATTAGACATTTAGCAGTAGGAAGCTACTGAATTAATGAATGCTAATAGAATAACAATTTAAGGAAGAATTATTTATTCTATGATAAACCAGCACCCTTTTGTCTGTTATCATTTTTCATTCTGTGTTTCAGTTCCCCAAGAAGTTTCAGAATTGAAAGTAGACAGCATGGGTTGGTTGAGATGTCTGAAAGTAAGTTGGCTTCCCCCCACGGGAGACTGGGACAAATACCGTATTTTGCTGTTTGACCGCTCTACATTACTGCTGAATACTACTCTGGAGAAAGATAAAAGAGAATACATCATCAGGGATTTAGCACTCGTTCCTGGAAGACAATATGAGGTGGTTGTTACTGTTGAAAGTGGAGGTTTACAGAATAAAGCCCACTGCAAAGGCAGAACAGGTGAGAAAATGGTTTGTTTGGGTTGGTTTTTTTCATATTATAGCCAGTAGAAATGTTGAAAATTTAAAAAGAGTTTTTTCTGAAATGAGATTATGGAATACAAATATTACTTGTATTTGAAGGGACTGTGAGGTACATAAAAATATTTGAGACCTATTACTTTAAGTCAATTAAAGGAAGGCGGTTGACAGTGAAATAAGCAATTGCTGTGGTTAGAAAGTTAAGAACTCCAATTTTACAAAAAGGAAGGGAGTAGTCTGGAAAACAAAAGATAGGAGGGAGTATAAGAAGACCAGGGTCAGAAACCCAGCCTTATCTTACACCTCGTGTTGATTGTTTTTCCTGCTACACCCTCACTTTTAATCCTTTAGACTTTATACACATTTTGACTTTTTGACATTATGCTTTTTGTAATTATAAAGTGCAGATTATTGTGGGCTACAGAAATGTACCATTCCTGAGCAAAAGTGGAGTGTTGCAGTGGAAACAGACATCTTTTTTATCATACCTTTTATTGCTTTTCTTTAAATCTGACTGCATGAAAACTTAATTCATTATACATCTAATTGAGTTAGTCACTAATATAAATGTATCTCCTTATCACTGTTTCTAATTATACTGCCACGCTAAATATATCAAAAAGCACAGGAGTACTTCTTGCAGTAGGAGTACTAGAAGGCTTCATGGTATCCTAACACAGGCGTATCTTTGTATTCATTAAGAGAGACTCCATAACCATGTGTAACAATATGGGAAAGACCTTGAAAGACTTGGCAAAGAGATACTGCCAAGAGAATGGTCAGATAAGAGACAGCATGGTTTGAAGTGGATAGTGGGCGAGGCAAGAGGTTCAGAAGACATGCTCCTTAGTTTCTCATACTTTTAAGGGGGAAATGGGAGGATTGTACTTTGAGACTTGCATGAACAATGTGGGCCTTGTTGCCAGAAACTTTATTGTAAAGCCAGACTCACAGAATCTTGCAAGCTTGAAAGTACAATCCTATCTTCTCTCTGTTTTTCATTGCCAAAAAATGGGGGAGGGGTGTCTTTTCAGACATCATGATCCAATTGTTGGCTATGCTGTCTCTTACTGGCCATTCTCTTGGCAGCATCTCTTTAGCCAATCTTCCAAGGTCTTTACCACATGCTATTTCACCATGAGATCAAAGCCCTTCTCTTGTGTGCATTATCTCTTTTCTATATGAATGGAAAAATGCATGTTTTTGATCATATAGTCACAACTGATTTTTTTATTGCCTCTGTGGATGCTCCCTTTATAATGGCTTGACTCTCTATAGCAGTGATAGCTAACCTTTTTCTGCTCGGGTGCCGAAAGTGCGTGCACGTGTGCTCACACCTATAATGCACTGCCCTCCCCCCCACATGCACGTAGACCTCACTGAAGCCTCCGAACTTCCGGTTGGGCCATTGTGCGTTTTTCACCCTCCCCAGGCTTCAGGATGCCTTCCTGAAGCCTGGGGAGGGCGAAAAACGGCACAATGGGAAATCAGAAGTTCGTTCCTAAACTTCCAGTTGGCCCCTTGTGCAATTTTTCACTCTCCTGAAGCTTTCCTGAAGCCTGGGGTGCGCAAAAACGCCTTCTGGAAGGCCAACAATCATCTGGCCAGTGCGCACATGCATGCTGAAGCTGACATAGGGCAACGCCTCACGTGCCCTGAGATATGTCTCCATGTGCCACCTGTGGCACACGTGGCGTAGGTTCACCATCACAGCTCTATAGCTTGGCTACTGCAATTGATCAGACTTTAGGGGATGTATTGTTAAATCATGAATACTGGCCATTTTTCTTTTCTTTTTTCTTTTGGTTTTTTCTTTTGCTTTAAAAAAGATCACTTGGTTATATAGCTCCACAGCATGGCTGACTAGGGTGTAGTCATAACTAAGTCTTTTGAGGGCTAATTTACCTTCTCCTTTCTAGGATTAGTTGAATCGGGTCATTTACTTTTATTAGTGTTTCCACAACATCCTAATTATCCTTCCCCATTGATTTAGCTTTTTGTAGGAACAAAGCCACTGTGGTTTCAAGAATAAATGCTCAATTTGTTCAATAGTCTCATCAGAATAAAGACAACTCCCACAAGCTTTTCCCTCAGTTTGAAGTCTCTCATTAAATGTCAAATTCTAAATAATATAGCTCAGTGGCAGATGGAATGGAACTGTGCTCAGCACTTAAAGCCTACCTCTTCTAACACCAACTCAGTAGCTTGCAGACACAAACAGAGAAAAGTTAAAAAAAAAATTGGTCTGTAAAACTAGCACTACAAGCTGTTAAACCAGGCTCACTTGGGAAAGAAATGCTTTTTACTTATGAGTAATGTCATAGCTCAGTTGGTAGACAACACATAAAAGTCTTTTTCAACCATAGCACTACAACTAACTGTATATGTAATGTGTTTCTTCACAATTTTTGTCAATCACTAGCATCACTAACTCCTTTTCAAAATGCAGCTCCTCATAAAACCTCAATATTGTGAGGTTATTTCTTTTTCTTCCACAGCTCCACAGCCAGTTCTTCAGCTTCGTGTGAAGCATGCTAATGAATCGTCTCTAACAATCATGTGGGCGACCCCTCAGTCTGACTGGGATCACTATGTGGTTTCACTGGGACACCGGTCCCTCACAATCGTTAACAGGGCTCTGGCTAAGGAAGCCAAAGAGTTCACCTACATCGATCTGTCTCCTGGACGAAAGTACACTGCTAATGTCACCACCATAAGTGGGGATTTGAGCAACTGGACTTCAATTGTGGGTCATACAGGTACTATACTATTGACATATTATTGGTTCTAACTACCTTGTATGGTTTTCTTAGTCGTTGCTTTTCAAACTTCATGTCTTCTATAAAACAGAAATTATGTCTACTCAGAATATACAAATCATGAACAGCTAGATTTGATCCAAAGCCATGTACAGCTCATAGACCAGAACTGGATGGTTAAATGAAACCATGATTATATTTATCATCTTACTTCAGTTTTCCTGGTCTATGCTTTATAGACCTGAAAAGATCTCGTAAATGTGAAAATTGGTCATAAACATTTCCATCACCATTGCAACTCTGAATAGTTGCTAAATGAGGCAGTCTCTAAATAAGGACTACTTATATCTAGCATTCTGTTCCCATTGTAGTCAACCAGATGTTTGCCAAAGCACTTTCAATTTTGCTTATCAGCCTAGTGCTTCTGTTGCTGGAGATAAATGTCTAGCCATCACAACAAGTAGCCCCTTATAAGTTGATGCTTTATGAATTTGTCACTTTAAAGCAATTCAGTTAGCAGCTATTAGCAGCATCTTGTGGAAGTGAATCAAATCTATCATGTCATCTTACTCACTTTTTTGCCTCTAAAAGCATACCAATATGGTTACATTTCCCTAGAGAGGAATTACTTTAGAACCAATCATTTTGCCTTATTCTGCACATTTTCTAGTTGTCCAATAGTTATTTTCTAAATCTGGTATTCTGAGAATTGTAAAGGCTTTACAATATTAGCACATGGGATTTTTTTTTATATAGCATTTGTTTGATATGTTGATATTGTCCTTGAACTGTCACAACTGCAATATCTCTGTCTTGGTCAATTTTTGCCAATAAGATATAAACACATATATGCAACATTAAGATGTTTTGCCCCAGTGCACATCATGGTTTGCTTGTTTACACTGAACTCTAATTGCATGTCATTACATATTCCTCCATTTTGAAGAGGTCCTTTTGCAAATTTTCACCACCACTTTTTTTTGTTAACCACCCTTAATCGCTGGTTTTCACCTCACTCCTCACCCATGACTTCACATTCATTAATTATTAAATTATAAAGTTCAGTTTATTGCAAACCGCAGTATTTACATATTCCATTGTAATAACGATATACTTATTCTTACATCTGCTTCTTTAATTAGTTTCTGCCCATAAGCAGATCTGTCCTGTTATGCTGTGACTTTTATTTAAGAATTCTTACCAGAAAATTTTATTGAAAGGCTTTTGAAGTAAACTGCAAGTAAACTGTATCCATTTGATTTTTTGAAATTTTTACAGGTTGGCTTGCATCAAGATGGCATTTTCATTGGTATATGCAGACTCCTGTAAGGAATAAAAATGCTGTAACCATTGCCCTTTTTAATAAATCAGTATTAATAAACTGAAGAGATCTGCCTATACTTGGCAAAAGTACATGAAATGTTCCACTCTCCAGTACTAAAATTGATTCTAAGAGCTTTTGTTCCCAAGAGACCAATAATTTTTAAATTTCAGAAATGTTCAAACCATCTGAACATATGACCATGTACAAGTAGTCCTCAACTTACAGCACTTTGTTTAGTGACCATTCAAAGTTACAACAGCACTGAAAAAAGTGATTTACGGCCATTTTTCACACTGACAACTGTTGCAGCATCCCCTTGGCCATGTGATCAAAATTCAGACCCTTGGCCACTGACTCTTATTGCAATGTCCCGAGGTCATGCAATCAACTTTTGATTCCTTCTGACAAGCAACGGGAAAGCTAGATTCACTTAAGAACCCTGTTATTAATAAATTGCAGTGATTCACTTAACACGTGTGGCAGGAAAGGCCATAAAATGGGACAAAATTCATTTAACAAATGTCTCACTTAGCAACAGAAATTTTGGGTTCAATTGTGTTGGCAAGTTGAGGGCTACCTGTATTTTATTAATTTATTGATACTAACCAAAGTTTTAAGAACCTCTTTATGGATTTTACTGGTATGATTTTGAACTTTTATGTAAATATAAACCATAATTTCATTCATTAACCATAATGCTAATCTTCCAGTTCCAGCACAAGTGATGAGCTTAAATGTAGCAAACCAAGGAACAACTAACAGTCTATTCACCAACTGGATAAGGCCAAAAGGAGATGTAGATTCATACCAAGTGTTGGTCATTCATGAAAATGTTGTTATAAAAAATGACACGGTTCCCAGTGATACCGATAAGTACCACTTCCAATCCTTAAAACCTGGAGGACTCTATTCAGTGGTTGTTACAACTGTTAGTGGAGGAATATCTTCCAGACAAGTGATTGCTGAAGGAAGAACAGGTAGGTAGATAATGTATACATTTATTCATGAGTGAATATATTAAGATGATTGTATCATGTCTGTCCTTCAGAGAGAAAACCAAATCAGCAATACTTTAAAATAGTGGTCAGGTGGCTTCTGACTAACTTGTCTGGGTAGAAGCTGCTTGGCTGGACTTGGGTAGGAGTCTAGCAAGTCAAACAATGTCTGGAAAAGTCTAGTGACTGGACCGGCAAATAAAAAATAACTCTGGAAAAAAGGCAATGGAAATCGATTCCATATTGCTCCATATTTGAATCCATTAAATCATCAGTAATAAATCTCAACTGGGATAATAATAGTTATTTGGACTAAAATATCCAATGGTGGTTGTGGAGGAAGCGATGATGATAACTGAAAATGTCTTCTTCTTAAAGAAAAATATTCCTTGATTCTGGAATGTGTTAGAATAACCATCTCTAACTTGGTGCCCAAAAATCATGCTGGCTGGGGCATAGAACTGGCCAACTGGTGACAGTTCTTTGAATAACATTTGAGAGGTTGTGGTTTGCTTTACAAGGCTAAGGACTCTGAAGCATTCTTCAAATCGAGCATAGAGTGAGGTAAGAAAAAGAAAACTTTACTTTTTTCTTGAAAGATAACATGTGAGTATAATTACAGGTCGATAGCCAGTTTGATGTAGCAGTTAACGCACTGGAGTAAAAACTGATATACTCTGAGTTCTAGTTCTGCCTTAGGCATGAAACCAACTGTGTGACCTTCAGCTAGTCACTTGTCAACCCTAAGAAATGTAGCAAACATCTTCTGAAATTGTGCCTTAAAACACTGCAGGGATTTGTCCTGCCAGTCACCAGAAGTCAACACTGATTTGAAGGC
>JANHFT010003003.1:60171-76605 GCA_032467955.1 Pseudoxenodon macrops | reverse complement strand
ATAGATAGATAGATAGATAGATAGATAGATAGATAGATAGATAGATAGATAGATAGATAGATAGATAGATAGAGATGCAAGTTCATGTGGCTTAACATAAAAACAAATGAATGAGATAATAGGCTAAACATATTAGTTTATGATATGGAAACTTACAAAATTCATTTGGTTAATTTCCATTTGTAATTTTGGCACAATACAGTGGGTGGCATTTGTAACAGCACTTTCATTTTCATTTAGGCCCTCCTCAACCAGCTGCATATATTCAAGTGAATAAAAAGGATGCAATTATTACCAAATCCACTATCCACTTCACCTTCAATTGCAGCTGGTTCAGTGATACCAATGGAGCTGTGAAGTACTTTACAGTAGTTGTGAGAGAGACTGATGGTATGTTTTCATAGAAAATAGTCTGCATTAATATGCTGCCTTTGACACGTCTTCTACCACTGATTGGTAAAATATTATTATGACTTTATAAGTGACTAAAATCTAAGCTGTTATTTAAATTCCAAAACAAAATCCCAGAGTTATTCTTTAGAAGTCATATTACATAATATTTAGCCTCTTTCTTTCTGTCTCTCCCAACCCCCATCCTTTTCTAGGCAATGAAAGAATGAAGCCCGAAGAGCTTCATCCTTTACCCTCTTACTTGGAATATAAACACAATAATTCCATCCAGATCTATCAAACAGATTACTTTGCAAGTAAATGTTCAGAAAGCCCAGAGAGCATTTCAAAGAGCTTTGATATTAAGCTTGGAGCAGAAATGGAAAATCTGGGAGGAAAGTGTGATGCAAATCAGCAGAAATATTGTGATGGACCATTAAAGCCCAGGACTGCCTATAGGTGGGAATCATTGTAGTAATTAGGTCACAAAATTCAGTGTTGTTTTACCTGCATTAGGCTTTCTAGACATACTTTCATCACTGTAAATACTCTTGCACCGCATGATTTTGTTTTTATAATAGCTTTTCCTTGGTCTGTCACATGGATAATGCTAAATCAATGCTATATCATGTTTGAGAATTTTGCAGTTATTAAACAAAGAAATAGTGTGAACTAAGAAGGTAATTAAACACCATCAACAATATAACAGTGTTCAGAATAACTAAATGTCATATTAATTCATCAGTAATCCCCCATAGGTTCAGTGAAGTTAAGAAAATATTTTAGGAATTGAGAATAGATTTATATACTGTATGAAAGGTCTTCAGGAGTTCAGACTTAGTTCTGCAGAGGAGCAGTATACTAAAAATTTGTAGTGCTTAATTAAACATGTATACGAAAGCCTCATGTGATAATATTTTGCACTTGGCCTTAGAGATGAGATAATCTTGATCAATATGAAGCCACTCTTAGAATTCTAGTTATATAATTTATAACTAGAAAATAGAAATGGTTTGTGTTTTTATCCAACTAAACTTCTATCCTATAGAGGCTTTTTACTCTCTTAAATACTCAGGCAAGTATATCAGTTGCATAAAGGCATTCTGCATTAAGTGGTGTTGGTCATGTTTTAGTTTAAGATGTAGGCATGTTTTATTAAGAAACACAATGATGTTTATGTCCAAACTCTTGACTGAGTGTGGGTATCAAATAAAAGGCTATTAATTAGGTCTATTTAATATTATGATGCTTTGCAAAATCTGATACACTCTTGCTGTGCCAACAAACAAGAAATTAGGGCAAGTGTTCCAGTTCCTTTCCCAATATAATATTAATCCATATAGAGTGTTTTAGAAACAGAAGGCAGCAAGAATTGTTCTCTCATTCCCCCCTCTCTGTGCACGTGTGTGTGTGTACGTATGTATGTATGTGCATATATGTATGCATGTATCTCTGTATTATAGAGCCAGCTACGATTAATAGTAATAATAATGATACAAAATAAGAAAACTGCTGAATAAAATATTTGGATAATAATTGGATGCTATTTTGTTATATGTTAATTACTCTCATAATTGTAAATTGATGAATATATTTATATTCTACAGATCTTTATATAACAGAATAGATGTTTCTGTTATATAAAGACAGTCAAAAGTCTTTTTGACCTTCCATGTCTGTATATCCTGCAAAATAAACAGGGAATATTCTTGGAACCGTACAAAGAAACAGCAGAAAATTCTAATTATGAATAATCTTTTTTTTTTAATTGCACTAACGGAAATTAAAAGCAACCCATAGTCTGCTTTATAAATGCACAAATGCCTAGTTTGGGCATTACAATAAGCAAACCACTTGATACAAAACTTGAAGCAAAGACGGAAAGCAATATGGGTTGAGTTCCATATCCACATCAATTTCCATAAAAGTTAGGGATGAAAATGAGTTAGGGATACACAAATGATAGATAGATGGATGGATGGATGGATGGATGGATGAATGGATGTACAGTGCAATGGTAGGAAAACTATTGGCCTCCAAATGTTACTCAACTACAGTGTCTAGTAATGACTATGCAAAATAGGAGCTGTGGCCCAACACTAACAACCTTTCTTCTTCTATTCTAATACAGTCATAGTTTCTATGATAACATCTGCACCTCTATCAATTAGTTTTGTGGTTGTAAAATATAACTACCTGGGAGTCTTAATACTAAAACGTTTTGTTTTTCCTTCCAGAATCAGCATCCGGGCTTTTACCCAACTTTTTAGAGAAGATCTTAAGGAAGTCCAGAAACCTTTGTTCACAGATACATATTTTTCTTTGCCAATTGTGACTGAGTCAGGTTGGTTTCCTTCCTATCTTTTAATTTCTGACTATAAATGAAAATGGTATGATTAATTTAGTAATCTTATTACTATATTATATAATTATTGTTGTCTAGAGGAGGTAGTGGTTAGACCTTCCTTAAAGGCCACTTTTGATTCCTTGAAGGATGGTTATAGGCCAATCCCTAGCTTCATTTAGTTGAGAAAAATGAAACCGAAGAAGGTGGATTTTGAGATGAGATTAGCTATTCCAAAGCATTAATAGTTTGATATTGACTTTCCTGAATCATTTTTACAGACAGCATTCCATAAAGTCACCTTGTGACCATTGGATATATTTTGTTTGCCAGAAGAAGCAATTGAACTTCTGTTCAATGGTTTACAAGCATTGTGAGAGTTGATAGTTCAGATAGAGTTTTAACATCTACAGCCCTTACAGAATAGAATATATTTGAGATTCAATTCTGCTCCCAACTGAGATGCATTTGTCATTTAGAGTAAATCTCAATATTTTAATCTATATTCAGTCCATACATTTACAATTTCCTCTTTATTGTCATTAGAGGAAAAAGACAGATAGTTTCGTGTATGTGTCCAGCTCCAAGTCCCTAGATAATTTTTTCCAAAATTTGCACATAGGTTACTGAAATTATATGAGCAATTGGATAGAGCTTTTAAGACCCGAAAGGCCAACTAAACATCATGTGCATATACACATTACTATCTGACAGATGCCTAAAAGAATACAATGATTGAATGTATCAAAAGTCACTGTAATATCAACAGACCTAACACATGAAGTAATGAGAAAGGAAAATGCCTCTGAATGTGCCTTACCAATTTAAGAATTGTAACTTTTAATTTAAAAGATAGAAAAAATACTGTTGTATACTCATTATATAACATGGTGAATGCAAGTCTATTTGAAATAATGAGAATATGACAATTTTGTACATTTAATTGAACATTTGAGAACAAAATAATACAATAAAATATTGCTTTGTTAATTGTTCTCCTTGTAAATAATACTTATGTACGCATGTAATGGGAAACTGATAAAATATTTATTTTATTATTTATATATAGGTATGTGAACTATTGTGGCTTAGAAAAATGGTAAACAAAGCCTTGTTCAACAACTAGCTTGTTCAACAAATAATCGCAATAGTACTTAGACTTATATACCACTTCACAGTGCTTTTTCAGCCCTCTCTAAGTGGTTTATAGAGTCAGCATAATGCCCCCAACAATCTGGGTCCTCATTTTACCCACCTCAGAAGAATAGAAGGCTTGAGCCTGTTGAGATTCGATCTGCCAAATTACAGGCAGCCAGCAGCCAGTAGAAGTATCCTACAGTACTACATTCTAACCAACATGCCACAGAGGCTCTTTTAATGTTCTATAAAAACTTGCTTTTAGTAGATTGTATGAATTAAGTGAAATGAAGTTACCTTTACAGGTAGTCTTGCTTAACAACCATTCAAAGTTACAACAGACTTCAAAAAAACCATTTATAACCCATCCGCAAAGTTACAAGAGCTCCATCCCCACTCTTCCATAGTCACATGAATGCATTTCAGCCACTTAGCAACCAGTTTGCATTTACAACTGATTATAACCCCCATTGGTCACATGACCACAATTTGCAATTTTGTTTTGCCATTCTTTGGCAGAAAAACAACAACCCTGCCCATTGGAGATGATTGATTTGCTTAATGGCCATATGTAACAACCATAGGATTTGCTGAACGGCCACAACCATTCACTTAATGGCCATCATAAAAATATTGGAAAAATATTTCCAATAAGACGAATGCAAATACATGTAGACTGATTGTTGTTGTTCATTACATCATAAGACAAAGGATTGTGAACAGACTCTATACATTATTTCTCTTTTTTATCTCATACAATTATTTCAGAGTCTTCATTTGGAGTTGTAGAAGGCATGAGCACTGGTTTATTCTTAATAATTATGGTTATGGCTATCACTGGATTACTTGTTTTCAGACGAAAAATAAAGTGAGTTGAAATTTCTATTTCATTCTTTCCTGTGTCAAAGGGAGTTTTACTTTCCCAATTATTGTACAATAATTCCCAAATGTATTTAAATCAGGATATATGGATAGATATTCACTTAATGATTTGGTGGCATAAGTCAGAGCCAGTTCCATGGTGTGAAGATGAGATGAATCATGTGCAAGGCTGCAGGGTTGCGATGTTGGAAAGTTCCGTTTGTTTTCATTGTTCTTGCAACAGAAACTACGAAAGAAAGTCCTTTTCCTGGTCAGACAAAATAATATTGTTTCTTCTAAGCATTAGGTATAATCCTGATCAAATTCTTATATTGCAGAACTGGCCATGAAAGAGCAACAGCAAAACTAAGCATTCGTAAGGATAGGCCATCCGTTCATTTGAACTTGGGACAAAAGGGGTAAGGTTGACTACTTTGCATTTTGCCTACTGTATGGATGGTATCTTTACTTAATCACCAGCTGACCCGTTATTTTTTTCTTCCCCAAACATCTTAAAGGAACCGGAAAACATCCAGGTAAGAGCCAATACCACGTAATTTAAGATAAGACTGTCATTGATTGTTTGTTTGTTTCTTACCTTGCTAATAGATTTTTCTTCTCTTTGAATGTTTTAGCTTAATAAAAGTAAATCAGTTTGAAATGCACTTCACCAAACTTCAGGCAGATTCAAATTACCTCCTATCTAAAGAATATGAGGTAAGGACCATGGAGAATGAAAAAATATTCGCAACCATGTTTATTCCTATTTAGCCTTGGCTAGCAAATGTTGTATTATAAAAGGGGCATATTAATGCATATCATCTATTTATTCAATTTATATATAATCTATTTTCATCTCCTTTATTTTGGCTTTCTATAGGATCTAAAGGATGTGGGTCGAAACCAATCATGTGACATAGCACTTTTGCCAGAGAACCGAGGGAAAAACCGATATAATAATATATTACCCTGTAAGTTATAAGGTTGAATGTGAGCCATTTATTTTTTTCTATTTGTTTTTTTTTCCAGCAAGAACAAGCGACATCTTACCATTAGAATTCAGTTATAATTGAAAATAATATTTTATTTTTTATATTTAAAAAAATTATGTGGATCATTTAATATCTCAGGTGGAAGGTATGATTTCATTTCTAGTTAATACAATCTAGACCTGGTTTTAATGTGTCTAGATGAAGGGCATTAATATTGATTGAAAAAATAGTAAATATTTATTTCTATTTCTGTGGCTCATGTAAGTAAAGGAAATTAATAATGGTATATAAAGGTTCATATTTTTATTATAATAAATCCTTCTTATAGATGACACAACAAGAGTGAAACTTTCAAATGTAGATGATGATCCATGTTCTGACTATATCAATGCAAGCTACATCCCAGTAAGTAATCCATATTTCCTTTATATGAACTCTTTTTTTTTTAAAGATACTTTTTTTCATCCAAAGAGAAGTTCTTATAACTCTAAACTCTTCCTGCCCATGTCTTCTAATCAATGAAATTCTTAATACTGTGACAAACTAGTTTCCATAAAAGTGAAATTCCATTATCACTAAAGGCCACATA
This sequence comes from Pseudoxenodon macrops, assembly GCA_032467955.1. NCBI lineage: Eukaryota > Metazoa > Chordata > Lepidosauria > Squamata > Pseudoxenodontidae > Pseudoxenodon > Pseudoxenodon macrops. The sequence continues at coordinate 70,292 of JANHFT010003003.1, read as the reverse complement.
CTGACTGTGTTTTTAAGCAGCATTAGAAACTACAAATGATAATTTCTCAGATGTGGCTAATTTTAATCTTTAGATGTAGATACAGCAGATTATTACAGATAGCACCACTGTTTGAAGATATATTTCATTCAGAAAACACATAGATGCTATGAAGTAAAAGAAAATGGTAAAGATGCCATGGGGTTATTTGCAATAAAGGACAACAAATCATCATATGAGTATTCATATATAGCTTCTATAATCTATAATTAGCTGAGCATTGGAAGTGATGGTGGGAAGTCCAAATGTATCAGAAGGTACCACCTTTAAAATGATACTGTATATACGGAATAGAAGCATTTTAGGAACCCATGAAATTGGAAGAAGAAAAATGTAATCTAGCTAAAGCATTTTCCTCTGGAAAATAGAATCGTCTTTGTTCATTTTTTTGGCCAGGTTTTATAACGTTGTTATTTTGGTTTCTGTGTGTTATTGTATGATTGATCTTGACTAGTAAAAAGATGAAGTTGCTTCTTTGAGACAAAGTAATCTTGATAGATCTTTTCATCCTGATGACTGCATGGATATTCCCTCTTCTTATGTGAAGTATGAATACTGTGCATTAAAACCAAGAACAGGGAAAGTTATCTCTGGTTACTATGGCACTATCTGAACTAATCATAGCCTTTGAATCAACAGGGCAATAATTTCCGTAGGGAATACATTGCAACTCAAGGACCTTTGCCTGGCACAAAGGATGATTTCTGGAAAATGGCATGGGAACAGAATGTTCATAATGTTGTCATGGTAACCCAGTGTGTTGAGAAGGGCCGGGTGAGTGGTTTTCTTACTTGTTAATTACTTCACAAAAAGATTATATCATCTAGCACTGATAAAATGCCAATGATAGCATCCATGACAGAACTTGTTGCATATTACAGTGTAGTAGAAGCGTTACAATTTATGCAAAAAAGACACACATAAGAAATCTAATTAGCTGTTTGGCTTGGGATCATAATTTAAAGCCTTTTCATAAGCTTTTAAACCATCACCCAAAACTGATGAAGGCATGCTCCACGTAAGAAGAAGGGAAAGCTTGACAGAGGCATCCTAGTATTCAGTGGCATCAAATATTCATATGTCACTAGTGCACAGAATCCTTGTTTCCATAAAGTACTACATACACACGATGGATTACATTGCATGAGTGAATTTTCTCACAGAAACATCCAACTATGGAATGGGACAAAGAAATGGTTTGCATTTTGCTTCTTCTTTTTTTAATTGGTGTTGGAGTCTTGGAAGATCCAATAAAAACCAGGCAGCTGTGGACAGTTACTTGTGTTCACTTTTCGTTTTTTGTAGACAATTCTAGTCTTTACAGATAAAAGGAGCAAATCTGAATCTAAGCTATAATGTGCAGAGTTGTTATCTACTCACAAAAATATTGACAAATAAATGAAGCTTCATGAAGATTTGTCCCAGCTTCTGCCAACCTAGCAATTCGAAACATTTAAAAATGAAAGTAGAAAAATAGGGACTACCTTTGGTGGGAAGGTAACAGCGTTCCGTGCACCTTCGGTGTTTAGTCATGCCAGCCACATGATCATGGAGATGTCTTCGGACAATGCTGGCTCTTTGGCTTTGAAACAGAGATGAGCACCGCTCCCTAGAGTCGGGAACAACTAGCATATATGTGCAAGGGGAACCTTTACCTTTAACTAGTCAAAGCTGATAAAGAACAGAATGATCCAGAAGCTTCCAAACATCAAAAGACAAGACCTGATTAAAAGACTTCCGAGCTATACATCCACTCCTTCATTTAGAACAAGCTGACAGATATAGAAACCACCTATCATAAGATCTCCATCTGACTAGAATCAATGGTTCCTTGGCCTAGTTCAACATCTGCACCACTTCATCTGACCCAAATAGAGCTGTGTGTTACTAATATATTAATGATCTTGGTTTATCACATTACCTCTTATAGATCCTTAAAAATAAAAAAGTTCATTTAGTGATTGTCTGAAGCACAATGGCACTGAAAAAAGAGACGTATGACCGTTTTTCACACTTACAGCTATTACAGCATCCTGATGGTCATGTGATTAAATTTCAGATGCTTGGCAACTGACTCATATTTATGATGACTGCAGTGTCCTGGGATCATGTGATTCCCTTCCGCGACCTTATGACAAGCATAGTCAATGGGGAAGCCAGATTCATTCAACAACCATGTTACTAATTTAACAACTGGAGTGATTCATTTAAGAGCTTTGGCAAAAAAAGATTGTAAAATGGGGCAAAACTCACATCTGTCTTGCTTAGCAACAGAAATTTTGGGTTTAATTGTGGTCGTACGTCAAGGACTACCTGTAAACTGATAGTTGTACATAGCATATAGGATCAATCAAATCATGTGTTGCGCAAAAGCCACTGCAAAGAGCAAAGCAGAGCACACTGAAACAGAGAGGGCCCTTTTTGCTTCTTACTGTACTTTTAAATACAGAAAAGTGTTGATTTAGATTTTTTTTGTTCCACCTTTGCAATATTATTTTTATAATTTAAATGGGTGAACATACCTAATATTCCTTCTTCCTATTTCCCCCACAACAACCCTGTAAGATGCGTTGGGCTGAGAGAGAGGGACTGGTGCAAAGTCACCCAGCAAAGTCACTCACAGTCTCCTGGTTTCTAGTCTGGTGCTTGTACATTCTTCTCTAGATTAGGAAAATCAGACAATAAACATCTGTATCTGGAACTCTGCATAATTTGCTATAAAATTGAAGTATATATATTCATTGATCTCTGCAAAGCAACTTGCTTTGTTTCAACTAAGATATTTGGCCAAGGAGATGATGTGATTCTCTTCATAGAAGTGAAGTAGTGCCATAATTTACCTTAGCAAAACTATTTCCATTGCCTCAAAGTTCTTCAGTTCAGTGCTAAAGGGCTAAGGATTTTTCTTCATTTCTGCAATCAGGCTCTGAACTTTCTCACTTAGCACTGGTCAAATACTCCCATGATGGCCTGAAGCATGCACCAAAACAATCCAGCCTGAAATATCACAATATATACTGTATGTTGTGATCACTCCAAATGGAGTGATTTTAACATGAGCTATGGCATAGTTACACAGTATTTGCTTAAGATTCCCAAAAAGCTTTGACCGGCTTCAGGAAGTTCAAAACCAGATAGCAGTTGGCAAACCTACCACATCTGCTGAAGCCACTCAATCTAGAAGTACCATAGCCAGCTCTGAAGGAGAAGGCTAAAGGAGCACTGAAGCACAATAATGCAAAGTAACATGGTTCCATTGGTTTGCTATTAAAAATGAGAAGGATATACAATTGCTTTCAGAGGATGCTTGGCTCTAACCAGGAGGTTAGAGCAAACCTAACCTCCACTACAAAGTGGAGCATCCCTTTGAAGAATGGCACAGCTATTCAGCTGTATGGTGATAAATGCAGCTTTGTAATTTTAAAAGCAAACTTTTTTCAAATTTCTAGGTAAAATGTGATCATTATTGGCCCTTTGACCAGGATTCTTTATATTATGGTGATTTAATAGTCCAGATGCTATCTGAATCAGTCCTCCCAGAATGGACAATAAGAGAGTTTAAGATTTCCAGTGTAAGTATTTCCAACTATTTAATCAAATGTTTAAAAGAAGATACACTATTTCATTTTATTGTTAAATGTGAGATACTATGTTAAGGGTGCAGCTCCATGGCTATTTAAAGTAATGCTTTCAACTTCCAGTATGTAGCAATATGGTATGAAGTGATCCATTTTTCCACATTTTTCTTCCCACTCTGACTAATATCCTTGATGTTTCCTAAAGGTGCCCACTCAACCAAATAACTTGGTCTAAACCTGCTTTGCCAGCCATTAATCTAAGAATGGATCTCCAGTAAATCCATTTGAGTTTCCTTCTAAGGAGACTTACTGAATATTGTTCTGCTAATCTATTTCTTATATACAGTTCAATGATGTGAATTGATGTTTGTGACTTGAAAAAATATTACAGTGTCTTATATTGGAGTGATAACATGGATATTTCAAGAAATCAACCTGTCACTTATTTCTCAACATGTCAACTTAATTATGCTATATAAATAATTGAACATTTTCATTTTATACCAATAAAGCAGCCATTATGCACTTGTACTTTATGAAAAACCTTTCTCCAAAACTTAGCACATATTCATGTGTTCTCTAGTGTCTGTTTCCCAGGCTAATTATTATATTTCTTTTATTGACTTAATAGGAAGAGCAGCTTGATTCCTCTAGACTTATTCGTCAATTCCACTACACTGTATGGCCAGACCATGGTGTACCAGAAACCACCCAGTCGCTCATTCAATTTGTGAGGACTGTAAGAGATTATATCAATCGGACCCCTCAGGCTGGGCCAACCGTAGTTCATTGCAGGTATGAGCTGCACAACAGTATTTTCAAAATACACAGATACCTTCATTTTTTTAAAGTGATTTTGCTTCTTTCCAAAGGGTGATAGCAAACTTTGAATTATTAAATTTCATTCCTGAAATTGAAAAAATAAAAAGGGATATCAATCCCAGTTTAGCTTGAACTAATTATCCACAAGACATTGGCCAAAAAAAAAAGGCATGGAGACATAATGGCATTGTTCTTGTTTTCTCTTTCAGTGCCGGTGTTGGTCGAACAGGGACATTCATTGCACTCGATCGACTTCTTCAACAGTTGGACTCAAAGGATTCTGTGGATATTTATGGGGCAGTGTATGATCTTAGGCTTCACAGGGTTCACATGGTTCAAACAGAGGTAAGCTTTAAATATAGAATGATAACATAGTATTATAAAAATGGCTAAAGATCTATAGAAGAAAGCCAGTGTCTCCTTTCCTACTGGATCCCTAAATCTCCACTTCTTTCCTGCCATCATCTCACCATCTATCTTGTCCTAAATTTTATGAGCTACGTTCTCTCCAGTCTTTCATTTCATGACTCCTCTTCTTCTGTTCTCTTAGGCTTCTGACTTCTGTCCTACTTTATTTACACTTCCATCATCAGCTCTGCTCCCAGGCTTTTGTCCACTCAGCCTCTTCACAGCTAATCATAAAGGACCACCTACCAAGAACAACTTATAATAGAATATGCAGAATTCAAGAGACTCTAGTATGGGACTTTCCAACCTTCACCTTCTCCCATTCTTCCTCAAATCTACATCGCCTCTGCTGTTCTCCTTCTTTTTTTTTAACTTGTGCCTCTTTCACCTGTTAGCCTCACAAATGTCTTGTTTTGTCTTCTATCAGAGGCAACGCATACTTGCCTTGTCAAATATCTTTCCTCCATTCTCTCTGACTCTGGGATCCTGCCTCTCTCTCTCAGTTTTCATGCATCAACAAATGCCAATATAGAAAAGGGCAAGCAGCAGGTGAACCCCAACTCCTTTTTACAATTTTGTGCTGCTAACTTTGAAGTTATAATTGCCAAAAATGGGTCATATAGTTTCCCACAATTCTGAGGGGTAATATATGGTGTTACAAAAAAACCGCAGTGGTATAGGGTCCATACAGTTGAAGAGTAGAAGAAAAGAAATCTGATCCCAGCCCTAATGGAAAATTCTGTCCTTTATTTCACCATCAGCTTAGAAAAGATTCAAACCTACAAAACCTGGGACTTTATAATTAGCCATGATACCGATTAGAGGAGAGTTTATATAATGATGGCAATAATCTTCATGTTCCTCATCTTGTATGCCACCAGCCTCACTTAGACTATGATTTACAATTGCCTGTATCTTCATTTTTACAGATATGAATGCTTAATTATTTAACTTTTCAACACTGAGAATAAACTAATTGCCTAATTAACTATTAAGGAGCATGGCACCAATCTCATGCAAAATGCAGTTCTTTATAATGGGTGGAAGGATGCTAAAACCATTTTCACCACTTCTGGCATAAAGCCAAATTCACTATGATAATAATTTATGGACCCTCTAGAAAAAATTCTGATAAATAAGCTGGATTCTTTTTCCACTGGGCGAAATAGGGTTGTTTTTTCGGGGTGTTGGTCTTAGAAAAAGAGAGGCAATGTTTTCAAAGATTTGAAAATGAGTGTTCAAAAAAATCATCAGATAAATGTGTTCAAGTAGGATATCAAATAGTTGAGAAGCTCATAGGTGTGAGCTTATTTCTTTGAAGCTGGGAGAGCATAATTCCACTTTAATGTGCTTTTTTATTTATTTATGAAGTTTTGCCATAACTCATTTTTACATTTAAAAGACAAGATCAGTATACTTAGAAAGTTATGCAAGATTGAAAAACGAACGAGAAGGGCAGATTGTTGTTTTTATGTGAGAAAAGTGCAGAAAACATATTCATATGATGGTATATTATTAGTTGGATTCTAAAAGAAACTATTCTGTTTTGTCACCCTAAAACAGTGATGGCTAACCTGTTTCTGCTTGGGTGCCAAAAGGGCGCATGAATGCATGATAGCGCACACGCGTGTGCCCACACTCATAATGCAATGTCCTCCCCAGTGTGCTGCCGCCCCACATATATGCATAGGCCTCACTGACGCCTCTGAACTTCCGGTTGGCCCGTTGGGCCGTTTTTCACTCTCCCCAGGCTTCAAGATGCCTTCCTGAAGCCTGGGGAGGGCGAAAACAGCCTGCCCCGCACACCAGAAGGGCAAAAATCAGCTGGCCAGCACACACATGCGTGCTGGAGCTGACATAGGGCAACTCCTTGCGTGCCCTCAGATATGGCTCCGCGTGCCACCCATGGCACACGTGCCATAGGTTCACCATCACAGCCCTAGTACCCTAGAATAGAATCTTCTATTAGTGTAACGTATTCTTAATTAATATATTAATGGAGAGGGAATATTAATAACTTAGGTTTTCATTAATTGATTAAACTACATTGAGAATTAAGGATTACATATGTTGGAACTAGAAAAATAATGTATTATTATCAAAGTGGAATAAGGAAATACAACTAGAGCTGTCTACATTTCTGAAGCAAGCAGCCAGATTGTGTTTTCTCCAATTTACTATGTTTTAAGGGGGAGAACAATGGCTCAGCAGTTAAAGATGCTGAACTTGTCAGCTAGATAGCTGACAGCCCGGGTTCAAGATTTGAGCACCCATGCAATAGGATGAGCTCCTGTTACTTGGCCCAGCTCCTGTCCAAGTAGCAGTAAGCATGCAAATGCAAGTAGATTAATAGGTAGCACTTCGGTGGGAAGGTAACAGTGTTCCAGGTGCCTTTAGCATATAGCCCTGCTGACCACATGACCACGGAAATTGTCTTCAGACAATGCTGGCTCCCTCAGCCAAGAAAATGGAGATGAGCATTGGGCCCTAGACTCAGACATGGCTGACAGCGAAATCTTTATCTTTTTACTATGTTTTATATGTTTTGGAGATCAACCTGCTAACAGTTAAAAGCTTTATAGGGGAAAAGGTCTATTTTTAATATGTATTTTGTTTTCATTGTAGTGTCAATATGTATATTTACATCAATGTGTGAGAGATGTCTTAAGAGCAAGAAAGCTACGCAGTGAGCAAGAAAATCCCTTGTTCCCAATATATGAAAATGTGAATCCAGAGTATCCCAGAGGTAAGAATGGATTTAATGAGCATTACAAATAGTCACAGTATTATGCTTAATAAATCATTTCCCTCAATATTTTGTTTTAGTTATTTTGTCCCTTTGTCTCTTTTCTTCCTGGTAACATTATTATTATTAAACTGATAGCACACATTTATGTTTGTATAAAAGTTTAACAACAATCAAAAATACAATAGTAAAATCAGTTAAAACTAGTAACAGTGAAAAGGTTGGTTAAAGATATGCATTGATACCAGTGGTGGGTTCTTACCAGATCTCTCCTAATGGGTGATCCGGTAGCACCAGCAGTGGGAGGCTCCACCCACCCATACCAGGACCCTCTGTGCATGCGCAGAGCCTTCTGCACATGCACAGAAGCGCCACACGGGGGGAAACCGGTAGCGCCAAAAAGAGAAACCCACTACTGGTTGATACTGGTATTCTTAAATACTGGTTGAATGGAAGCTTGATCCATAAGCCTGGATAGAGCTGAGAGTTCGTTCACTGTAAATTACTGGCATGTTCATTTGTCATGGACATGTTCAATTGCCATAGATTGAGGAGAAAGCAGGGCCGTCATGTGCATTGGTTGTCACTGTGTCACCTCTTTCTTTGTTTTCTTTTTTTTGTATCTTACAAGTCCTCCTTTTCTGGAGTTTATGTTGTACAAACAAAATCTGACACATTTACTTATACAAGCAAATCATCTTAACAGAAAACACTGATTTGCTTTTCTCCCTTTTCACTTAAAATTTTGCTCATGTGGGAAGGCATGCACAAAGAATTAAAATTCTTTCATTTTACATTTTGCAGGGAAGACCTAGATCAGGGATGGCTAACCTTTTTGCCATCAAATGCCAAAAGCAGGGGGAGTGCACACACAAACCCCTCCGCATTTCCCCCGCACACTCGCGCAGGCCTCACTACAGCCTCTGGACTTCTGGTAGGTCCATTGGGCCATTTTTCACCCTCCTCAGGCTTCAGGAGGCTTTTCTGAAGCCTGGTGAGGGTGAAAAATGGGCCAACTGAAAGTTCATTTCCAAACTTCTGGTTGGCCAGTTGGATCCATTTTTTTGCCATCCATAGGCTCCGGAGTCTTTCCTGAAGCCTGGGGAGGGCGAAAATGGCCTCCCCCTGCCCTCTGGAAGGGTGAAAATCAGCTGACATAAGGCAACGCCTCGCATGCCCTCAGATATGGCTCTGCCTGCCACCTGTGGCACGCGTGCCATAGGTTCGCCATCACGGACCCAGATAACAATCCTGTTGTATATTCACAATCTGTTTGATTAACAACCTGTACATCATCCAGTAACTTCTGTTATTTTAGCCTTGTTGAATTGTACTGAGTTGGACTGAAGAGGTTAATGAACTTTACAGAGAAAGAAACTGCTGTAAATTTTGTAATACTTTGTGTTAAATCTTATAATATACATTATACACAAATACACAGACATGTTTAACTTTCATGATTTTTTATTCTTTTTGTGATTTAATTTAAAGCTTTTGAAAATTTTCTGTTACAATTGCAATGTTGTATATTATAGTAGAGTTCCTTGGAAATCTGTAAAAGAACCCCTTTTTCTGAATCCCTGCTTTTCTTATAGTAGGGGGGGAGTTGAATATTTTATCTATTATTCTAAGATAAAGTTACATTTTACATGCACATACAGTTCTATATTATTTATGGTCATATTATTTATATTTTACTCCATGCAATCACTACTGTACTTTCATAAGAATGTATTCACTGTGTTTCATTGAAAATCATTCTCTGTACTTTTCTAATTACAGTTTTCTTTTGGTTTCAGATGCTGTTTATTCAAGGCACTAAAGCTCAAACAGATTCCTGCTTTTTTGCAGTTCTATCTGTTAGGTTTTTTTAAATTAAGTTTTAAAAATATTTTATGCACTACAAGTGCCAGACATGTTTGAAGCTGTGTATAATTTATTAGTCTGGTGATATTTTAAAATACATAATTTAAATATAATAGATATTGTTGTAGATAAATATTTTTGATATGTAAATATGTTTTATCTATATTGTTTATATTATTCTTCAGATAATACTATTTTTGTATGTTAAAATTATTTTAATGAAATATTCCTTATAAACTATCTTATGTTGAAAATGTATCAAGACATGATTTTTTTTCTCCAAATCATCCTTTGAACCTAACCTATGATTGTATCTTATTCTAGCCATCTTTGTGCACATATGAAATACAGACTGCATATTTCAAGTCAGGTTTCCTAGACTTTTGAAAATAACAAGTTTTGCCTTAATAACCTTATTGAGAGCCCACACAGTTACAGAAATAAGTATACTATTTTCTTCATGGCCCAGTGTGAGGTAGCTATCTCAAACCACAGAAGTCAAGCGGAGTAGAGTCAATATAGCTGTGTCTGCAATGCGATCGTCTCTCTACTTTCAAAATTGTTGTGCATCTCCCAGAATTGTCTTTGAAGAGCTTGGCAGGGAGGGAGGGAGGGAAGGAAGGAAGGAAGGACTAATCTCAGATTCACAAGCAGATGTTGCT
>JANHFT010003003.1:0-24186 GCA_032467955.1 Pseudoxenodon macrops | reverse complement strand
TTTTGATCCCCCAGTCACATGACCACACTAAGCCACACCCACAGAACCGGTAGGAAAATTTTTACATTTCACCCCTGGATTGAAGTCACCAAGTACTATATTATATCAGTCTAGCTCAGCATTCTCTACTTTGATGAGTATGACTTGCCCTGTAAAACTGGAGGTTTGTTCCAACCCAGAAAGTGAAATACTTTACAGTAAATGAAAATAGTAAAAATGAAAATCAATGCAAAAGCAAAATATGTTCAACCCTTTTCTAATTTTACCCTTGTGCTTCCCAAGGCTTCAAAGCTGTGCATCTCAGGCATAGACTAATACATTCATATACAATGATCACAGTGGCTATTTTAATTTATCTTCAGAACTGAAGCTTTTTAATTGTATTGATTAAAAAAAACTCTTTTAGGAATTTTTTTCTATAGTATATAGTTTTTTTTTTAACAAGTAATACTGTATATATTGAGGATCTTGTACCAATGACAAGTCTAAAAATGCAAGGCTGAGGAAATAGCCTATAATTCTGTGATACTTGCTGGACTATATGACTAGAGTTATGATGTTGAATCAGACTATGATACTATAGAAACTAGAAGATATTTTTATTGCTCCAAGCAGTGTTTTGGAAAGATTTCAAAAGGCAGCTAATTTGGTGTTCTGTGTAGGTACACATTGTGCTACAATATTAATTTAAGAAATGGTAGATAACTCCACTGAAAAATAAAAGGGTGAGAAGAATTTTAGTATATTTTTTAGTCTTCAGATAAAGATAGAAGTAACAATCCAAATCATTTGTATTTTTAAAAAGAATCTATCCAGCTGAACAGTGTTTCTTCAATTTGGCAACTTTACATTGTACAGACTTCAGCTTCCAGAAATTCTGGGAATTAAAGTCCACACATCATTGCCAAGGTTGGAAAATACTGAACATACTAGGTTAGTGGACTTCAGTTTTCCCTAATCATACACTATGTGAGCTGAACATACCGTATTTGGAGAAAATCAGATCAGAGAAAACATTACTGATGATTAATGGCATATTTAGGGAAATAGGCAGCTGATTCACAAATGCATGTCTCTCACTTGACTTGCAAGTGTAAATGAATCTCACCTTGGAATTTGTTTTTAAACAATGAAAAGGGAGCAAATTGTAATGAATAAATGAACTATTATACGCCTAACAATGAAAGAACATTCATATTATCAATACCACTAAATTTCAAACACAATACCTGTCAGTGGATGAACTGGAATGCATCCTTGTTTAGGAAGCAGAATGATCAAGGTTACAGTTAGTATATCTGGTTTAGATATACCCATACTAACTGTAACCTTATTGTTTTTGCAAAGCAAAGTTGTTTTTGATAGTCAACAAAGCTATAATTCTAATATCTTTCAATATAGGCTGCACACATGTGAAAAGTTCTAAATGAAAAGAATCCTGATAAAGCATCAAATCCTCCAGAACTTAGAAGTATTCACAATTCAGATGCTGGGAAGTGAAGCTTATTCTTGCTCCTGAAACAAATTCTTCTATAGACATGACTAGATTGTCCCCAGAAATGTACTCTATAGCTAAGGGGCAATTGTCATTCTGAACATTCTTCTTTGCCACCATTAAAAGTTAGCTAGTAATGTATATACTTATTTGGACGTTCATGAAAAACAGTAACCTAGCCACATCAACAAAAAATTCCAATGTGAAGTAAAAGCAACTTTGGGTTATATATTATTTTGAATTTATATTGCAATCCTATGCTTTCATATGGGGAAATAACATAGAAGGGAGCATACAGACAACAACATGACTAAATAGTAATAATCAGAATATATATCCAACCGTTAATTTTTCTAGGTTTTGTCTAATTGAAGTATCCCCAATGACCTTTATTTAAACAAATATAGCCTCTATTCTATAGTTAGTCTCATCCAATTAATTAGGGCAGCACAAGCCAACAGGACTATTATTTCTCTCTAACACAGGAAAAGGTAACTATTTTCAGTTCAAGGGCTGCACCTGAACTGTCTTTGGATGTCTCTGTTTTTAAGGTGAACTCAAAAAGTAGGAAACGAAAAGTGGACAAGGAACTTTAAAAAAATATTTTTTAAATCCTTTCCTCCAAAAACAGGAAGGGAGGAGCAGCTATGCATACTTTAAAATACAGATAATATATATTTTAAAGAAGTCCTTCAATGCCTCCAAGTCCTTGCCAAAAACTGGATGAATACAATGGGAATCTCTCGGATTTGCACAAAAGAATTGCAGGACCTCATATGGCCAGAATTGCTCATCCCCTTTTTAGCACATATTGTCTTGTTCATGCACATGCAAACTCTTGCAGTTTATTTTCTATCAGTACTTCCTTCTGAAAGCTTTTATTCCTTGCCTTTTTTCTTTATTCTTCAACTGTTAAGCCATTATTTTGCAGCCAGAACCACTTGATAAATGTAGTTCCAAGGAATGAGATCCAAGAGGCACTTGTTAAATTCTTTTTGTTTAGGATCATCTTTCATAATGGAAAAGGAAGCCTTGACCTTAAGCTCTTATCTCTCTACAAGCGTCAACTCATAATAACATCTTTTTGAACCATTTAGATTTTACATCTTTAACTTGGCAACATAAAGAACTTCACTAGGCACCGGAAGAAAAAAGCATTATCTCCAGCACAGAAATATTTAAAACACAAAATAATATTTTCTTCCTCTGCCACAGATCAGAAAAGATCAACTTTGTTAGAAGACATTTAAGATTATTATTTGTTAAATAATATTAAAGGTAAAAGCGTCCATGTGAGTTTGACAACATATTGGTTGAAAATAGATTTTACTGTAGAATTTGTTATGTGATCTTGAGATGATTCTGTTGGACCAGCAGAAGTGGAGGAAGGAATTAAGCCCTTGAAAAAGGGGCAATCATGTTAGACATCAAAATAAAACTTCTTTCAGCATCTTGAAGATTACCCACCATCTTTCCACTAGTATTTACATATCTAAAGAAATATCATTTCCCCATATTTCCTAACAAACACACATCTAATTATCAATCATATCCCATACAAGATTCTGAAAATGCATGAAATTACCAATCACACATCTTTATCTTACTGCCTAATTAGTGTGGTACCATTCACTAAGAATTCTATTTATTATCACACATTTATTATTTAGTTATTCTATTAGTTATATGAATACCCAATTCAGCAGTGTCTGTGGGACCTGTATAATATGCTACCATTATTATGGTCAGTAGGTAACCCTAAATCTCATTCTTTAGTACCTTTCCTTTTCTTTGATGTCCATTTTTCCAGATCCACACTCTCAAATAATACAATGTCCTCCATTCAAACCCTCTCATCATCATTATACTCTTCACTAACCCTCTCAATCTTACAACATAAACAATCAAATAAATTAAGCTTGCAATTCATTCTTTTTCCATGAATGTGCATTAATTTGTGGGTCTAAGAGTCAGCCACTTTTCTGCACTTTCCTGTCTTATTCTTCTCATGTCACCTACCAGAAAAAAGGATTTTCTTGACTAAAAACTGTAGCTGCTTTCCCAAAATTAATTTGTTTCTTCTATTAATATCATTGCCTGAAGCATAACATGCATTTCTAACCAAGGCAAGAATTTAGACACAATCTAGATGACACCAATTCATATTTTACAGCCCTTTATATATTTCAGCATATATCATTCATAACTAAACCTTTACCATCACTAGTCCATTCCAAAAAAATTAAACCATTTTCATTTAGACCTACTATATCCTTTCCTTGTTCTTAATGACAGGCAACATATCTGTCTTCCTTTCTTTCCTTGCATTCATGCTCTTTAGTATTTAGTATTTCCTCTTTTAAATTCCAAGTCACAGTCTTGAACAAGCAATACTTTCACATAATTATTTTTAATGAGATAGAGATTTAGTCAGTTACTGTGCTCCACTAACAGTAAAGACAAGAGCAATCAACTTGGACCCATTTGTGCTAGTATATCACAAAAGATAGCCAAAGCCCAATTTTGCCCAAACAGGTTCACTTTGTTCTGTACAAACATGGATAGCTTACTAAAGCATCTCTTGCAAGCCAAAATACTTTCTTTTACCAAGAAGAGTGCATGATGATTAATCACTTCTATCCGCTTTTAGGAATGTTCATGGGTTTCCTGCCTTAAAATTATGCTTATGATTGTTGGTACTTAGTGATGACAGAACAAGACCAAAAGCCCTCAGTTTCAGGATATCTACCCTTGGACTAAGCCTATTATTTTCTCTTTACTTTAGAGTAAACATATATATAAGTAAATAAATTTATATTTTTATTGCTGCATTTTATGAATTCTATACTGAGTTCTAAGCATATCAGTATATCATATTTGGATGGGGTATTTTCTTCTCTTTTATGATCAAGCATCCTGTGATTGAGGGGGCATCTTCACCCTGTAAGGAGGAACACACCTTTCAGTTTCTCAAGTCCATCTTTAGATTGTTTCATGCATTATAGGCTGAGGAGAATGGCAGTTAGCAGGCAATAGATGCTCTTGGAGAATAGTTAATCTAAGAGACTTTCTCCATTTTCTCTTCACAGATATGCCCCAGCAATTTGTTTTAGTAGCTTTGTTGTGTCTGCAATTCATATCTGAGGCAGGCAAGTCTCAGTTCTAACGTTGCAATGGATTGAAGTAGCTTGTTGCTACTGTACTTAAGAACTTCCCCCTTTAAGTAGCAACAAGCCACAGTACCTAGGATAATAGATGGGGTTAGTGCCATTGTAGGCTGCTGCAGGTTCTTTCTGATCCTTGTCCTCTGCTTTGAGAAATGGGTGAGTCCAGATCTTTCAAACCAGCTTTCCCTTCTACAAGCCATGTTCCAACCTAAATCCTTATGTCAGATCCCTAGATGATGCCAATGATGTCAGAAGGGGGACTGCACAGTGGATAAGAAGAGAAGCAGAGCTTTGTTTGGAAAGTAAAAAGAGCCTCTACTTCCCCTTCGCTTGCTGTCTCTCCTAACTGAGTGCTTATCCAAAGACTGGAAGAACGGTAGTGGCAAGTAAAGGGAGGCTACGTTCTGACACACAAGGTGCCCAAATGAACTTCATTAACTTGAACTGATTTTCTGTGATGTCATAAGCAGTGACCTTGCCTATTAACCTCATTCCAGCTGCACACAGTAATAGATGTACTTATTTCTGGTTACAATCAGTTATAATCCCAAAGTAACCCCTTTGAATCAGGCTCTGCTCAGCCTTCACTACAGAGCTGAAAGAAAGCTGTTAGTATTGCTCAGTTAGAGAGGAAAACAGACTCAAAGGAGAAGAACTTATTATTCAGGAATATTGTAGAAAATAGACCAGAATAAAAGGCATAGGTTTCTTAGATATGGATGGTCCGGTTTGCCTCCGGCCATCTGCTCTAGATCATTCAGTGCCTTATGCAGCTACACTGTAATTTTGCTCACCGGGAGTGGTCCTGTCTACGCTGCAATGCCACAATCTTCCTAACTTTTCGGAAGAACCAGAGAGCGCCTATTTTGGGAAGGATCCAGCACTTCCACCACTTTTCAATCAAAGACCAAGCCCATCGTAGCCAGGATGATGGACGTGTGGAAAGCTGCTCTGCAACTCCAGGAACCCCGCAATTTCCCAACAGCTTTTGACTCAGGATGTCTATGGAGATTCTCAGTCATTCAGGTCATGGTTGTCCCAAAGGTGTTTTTTTCCAAGAGGCAACTGGACTTTCTGGTTTTCCTGTGAAGACATTTCACTTCTCATTCAAGAAGCTTCTTTAGGTTTTGACCCAGGAATGCTATGCCGATCCTTTAGGGGGGGGCAGAAACACAAGTGGTTCACCCACCAACTCTAGCAAGAGTTCCAAAATTCCTGCCTTCAAGTGCCAGGAGTTGACTTCTCTGAACTACAGAGCTCTCCCCCTGAGCCCGCTGCTAGCATAGTCCAACCTCCCTATACAGGTATCCCTAGATACCACCCTGGCAGCTTCTGCACCCTCAGATACCTTGGCGGGCCGGCCCGAATAGCGCCAGGTCTTCCATTCCGACCTTTTGCCCAAGATCAGCAGAAATTTCGCCCCTTTTCCCTCCAGCCCGGCTTCCCTAACCCCGGTTCTGAGCGGCGCTAAAAAATAAAGCGGCATCCTTCGATATATGCCGAGAGGGAGGTCGGCCGGTCGGCCGGCGGGTGCTTGCTGGGTTGCGGGTGAGGCGTTTACCTTCGGGTTGGTGAGGAGCTGGTGCTCGTCCGGGTGCAGGAGCGCCCGGGCGTTGGATTCGGAGTTGTTGACGTAGATCTGGAGGCAGGGGTACAGGGAGGTGCCCTTGCAGTCGGCGCCACACGTGAACGTGCACTCGAAAACCTCGCTGATCCGTTGCACCGACAGCACGGTGCAGTTCGCCGCCTTTCCTTGCAAGTCCTGCAGGGCCGGGTTGAGCCAACAGAAACCCAAGATGAAAAGCGACAAGATGCCAGAAACGATGAGGAACAAGCCCAGCCGGATGGTTTTGTCTTCAGCTTCGGTGTATTCGTAAGCCACTCGGATCTTGGCCATCGCCCCGCCTCAGAGCATGGAAAGCAGGGGAGCGGGGAGGGGGGCGTGATTGGGGAGGGGGAGAGAGGCTGGAAGCAAGAGCAGCAACGCCTGGAGGTTGCTTTCCGCCCACCGGCAGGCAAAGGAAAACCAGCAGACGAAGGGAGAGCTGGAGCGCCCGTCGAAGAAAGTCCGGCCGCTCGTTAGTGGCCGATCCCACCTGCAGGGCTCGCTCCGGCTGGTAGGCGGCCCGGGAAGCGACGCCAGCCAGCAGCTGGCGCGCAGATCCGTTTGCGAGGCGGGCGGGCGGGGGGAGAGTGGGGAGAGAAAAAGTCAAGGCAGGGTGCGAATCGCCAAGGAAACGGCCCCTGCCTGCACCTCCTTCCTAGTGAGGCAAGGGGGCTTTCCGGCTGCCGGCCTCCTCCTCCCACCAAGTGATCGGAGCAGGCCGGGAGCCCGCCAACATCTGCCACGAGGTAAGCTGCTTAGCGGAGGCGGGGGGCTGAGCGGGCTCCGACCTGGATCTTCTGCCCCCTCCCATTGACGGCCTCGTGGGGCTCTCCATTGACAAGCCGAGAGGGTGAAGCCAGGGATCCGCCGGCGGGCCGCGACTCTCCGGCCAGCCTTCCGACGTCCGCCTCCCCCCTCGGTTTACAGCCAGGGAACAGCTTGGCTCGGGATTATCCGCCCCGCCGATTTAAGCTCCGGCAGAAGCCTTTGATTGCTGGTTTGGGTTAGGAGCCGCGGAAGGGAGGGTCCCGCAACCCTGAACGGGGCAGTGCCGCCGCCGCCACGTGAGAGCTGGGAAAGCGAGTGCAAGACGGCAGCGCGGCTATTTTGGAGAGGCGGAAGAGGGCGGGGTTTAACCTCAGGGAGACACGCGGTGGTTTTTTTGTTTTTCTCCCGCCTGCCCGTTGAGCGGCCTTGACCTCGCACCCGAATCAGCAGAAGAGCTCGGAACAAAGGTACTCGACGTCGATGAGTGGCGGCTGCTTTCTGCCCATTTGGGCTGCTTGCAAGAGGGAGGGAGTCCTACATCGTCGGACCCCCATTTATCACCGGGCACAAATGGTCAGGCTCGACTTCTCCCACCCCAGAGACATTTTGCGAAGACCCAGCTCTCTAGCAAAGGCTCTAATCTGGGAGTGGCGGCACGAAAGACCAGAGGACAATCAGTAGCGGAGGAGATGGACAGCAATGTTGTGCCCACCATGGACCAAAGACCTCGAAGGACCTCCTGGAGAAAATCTGATTGTTAAGAACTGATCGTGACTTGATGGCCCATAATCAATCACCCTTACCTGAATTGGAAAAAGAACCATCGTTTTTAACAAAGCCGATGAATGAAAGG
Source organism: Pseudoxenodon macrops (assembly GCA_032467955.1). Lineage (NCBI taxonomy): Eukaryota > Metazoa > Chordata > Lepidosauria > Squamata > Pseudoxenodontidae > Pseudoxenodon > Pseudoxenodon macrops. The sequence continues at coordinate 16,297 of JANHFT010003003.1, read as the reverse complement.
GCCTATGGAAAATGAGCATTCTTCATCTGTGATACTTAACTTTTATTTCATTATTGGAAAAACAGTAAAGGTACTCGATCGGTCTCTCACAGGAACTGGCCACTTTATAGACCTCCAATCCTATGAATTCAGCTAACTGCTAGAATTGCTGTGCATATTTCACAATGTACGTTTGAAAAGATACATCACCTGTTACTGAAACTTATGGAAGCTTGAAGTATCGCAAAATGTCAGCACTCAGCTCTGGATTCAGTCAAAATGCACAGCTCTAACAATAAGTGAATACAATGAAACAAGCAATAGTAGCTCAAGACAGAATGCCTTTAAGACGGATTTTTTTTAAATGCAAAGGGCATGGAATCAACAGAATGTATAGTCAGGGAGACAGAAAGTACCGTAACCCTTTCAGCCTTTTTTTGTGCTCATACAAAAACCTACTTCCTCTGAAGCTTGCATTTAATTGGAAGATAAAGCCAGAGTGAGGCTTAGGTTTTACTTACTCCTTTTTTTAGAAATGAACACTTCCTTTGTTCCTTATAAATTAAAACAAAATGGCTCTTTTGTATTACTTCGATGATTTCATTTTAGTTTTTATTATGCCACCCCTTCCCTGAAAATTCTGAAAAAAGCACTTTTTTTCTTCTCTGCAATCACTCTGCAATCCTGTGAACATGTAGGCTAATTGTTTAAAAAGAAAAGCAGGAATATTCAAAGCCCATCAAGTACTTCGTTGCATAACACCTAATTAAATTGTGGCAAGTGCTGCCATCAGAGGTGATGAATGGAAACTGTTTTCACAAGGAACTAGACAAATTCCTGGAAGATTGGACTGTTAAAAACCCACCAGCCTTGGATTACAAGTAGCGATGGCTCAGCATTAAAGAAGCTGAGCTTGTCAGCTGGAGAACTGACAGTCCGGGTTCCGGACCTGAGCTTGCTTGCTCCAGCTCCTTCCCACCTAGCAGCTCAAAAGCATGCAAATGCAAGTAGATTAATAGGTACCACTTCAAAAGGTAATAGCATCCTGTACGGCTTTGCTGGACACATGACCACAGAAATTGTCTTCCAAGAAGGCTGCCTTCCTCAGCCAAGAAAAAGCACCATGCCCTAGAATCAGATATGACTGACAGGGACAGTTTTATCTTTACCTTGGACTACAAGCAGCCTAGCTTAAATCCCACCTGCTAGGGAATAAAGGTGCTTTTGCTCTTCTGTTGTACTTTTGAGTTTTCCTGGATATATTCCTGGATTCCACTCTTCCGCATTGGTCTAATCCACAAAAGCTGGCCTGAAGGGGTAGTCCAAGTTGAGAGAGTGTCCAACATAATGTCATGCAGTTATGGAGAGGACTGTGTTTCTCATGCTTTTCTGTAATAGCAATAGCATTGTTAAAATTGGGGGAGACCCAAGTACAATCTGCCTCCTATTGCCTTTCTCTTTCTGCATTGTTGTTTCCAATCCTCTTTTATCTTCCTAACTCACAATATTCATTCTTATTTCACCACACATCTTCCTTTTATGCTGAGGCTATGGCGAAAGAATGACTTGGTAAGAGGGATATTTGGGAAAGAAATAGGGGGGGAAGCAACAGGCAGCTTGGAGGTCTCTGATTTTCTTCCTGACAGCATCCCTCTGATCATTGATAGCTGAAGCCTACATTAAAATGTTGCAGTCATTCCTTTCTCTCCCTCTTCTTTTTGGGCAATGGTCCTTCTGCAAAAGGAAAAGGTTGCATTTGGTGGGCATTAATTGATAGATGACTTTCAAAGTTACAGCAAGAATTGCAGATCAGCTTCCTCCTATTTATTGTAAACCATAAAACAATCCAATGGCATCTATAGCAAATGCAGTAGTGGCAAAATTATGATACAATGGTGTTATCAGATATGTGACGCTTATGTACAGGTAGCCTTAGATATCACAGCTGGATATGAAAACTCAGTTCTTAAGTAAAACATTTGTTAAGTGAAAGTGAAACTGGTCTTATGATCTTACTTTAGTTATCCTGTTTTTCCAACCTGTAAAGATTGTGTGTGTGTGTGAGAGAGAGAGAGAGAGAGAGAGATCATGCACATATAGCACAAACCAGACAGGAAATGATATCCTCCAGTGAGATACAAGGGAAAGTTTAACTTTGGGGGGGAGACAATTGAGTGGAATATGATGCCACTTTTAAGTACCTAGTGGAGTGCCACACAAAAGGTGAAAACCTCTATCAGTTTAGAAGGCAGAATAATGGTCTTGAGTTGTAGAAAAGCAGATTTTGGTTAAATATCAGAAAAAAACTTCTAAGGAATAGCTTCAACATGGGATTAATGATCTAGCTGCTGGTGAGCTTCCTTTTGCTGCAAATATTCAAGCAGAAGCTGGATAGAAATTTCTTGGGAGTCCAATTTGTCTTCCTGCACTGAATAGTGGAGTTAAATTCATGATTTGAACTGTCCTCTTCCAGCTTAAAGATTCTGTGAAATACTCTGCAGGAGTTTGACAATAGCAAGAGAGAAAAACTCAAGAATGATCAAGGGAGGAGTAGAGAGAAACAGTGTCAGAATGTAGTCAGTGAAAATAATGGTTTCAATACACGTTATACTTTTTTACCGTTTTGAAAAAAATGCATAACAGTAAAATAAACTGCTTGATAACTGTTGTTGATAAGTTTGATAAATCAGATATGGGGATCACATGTACCTCAACTAAAATAATCAGTTATTTATTTATATATTTATTAATATGTACCTCCTGCCAAACTGCAACTTCAAATGTGACAGAAACTCTATTAAATACATGATTGGAAATTAATGGTTAATTAATGTAGTTGTAAATGAAATGAAAAAACATTTTCCCTTTTGAATTCAACTCAGCATGCCACTCAAAGGTTATTCAAGTTCCTAGAAAAAAAATTGCACATTCCTATTCTAAATGTTCAATGATTCAATGGTTGGTGCAAAATCATCCCGATAATATTAGACTTTAACATGGACTGCCATGTTTCTAATTCAGCACATTTAAGTATTTAACAGTACAACATTTAAAAAAAACCTTAAAGTCAATTCCTTTGGTATACATTCAGAAGACTCTTTAAAAAAAGGTCAGTACTAGAGAATCCACAAGTTGCAAGGTATTAAATTTTTTACTTTAATTTACTTTTCCAGTATGAAAAATAAACTTTTTTTAAAAACCAAATCTAAGTGGTTTAAACAATTCAAAGTGATTTTTAAAAATTGCTCAGTAATATATCAATCAATTACACTAAAGACCTTTGATGTCAGTTGATAAATGTATTTTTAAGCCTATTTCCAGAAAGGTGCTTTACAGATAAATTGTATTAAGTCTTACTGCTAAATTAAGCTCAGTCCCTTCAAATATAGCATAATTTGTATAGTATACTATATTGATATATGGATGAGCACACATTAATGGTCAGAAATTGAAATCTTTCAGAAATACAAAACATTAAGCATCCATGAATTGGAAAGAATTTAAATTCTTTAATTTGATATCATTGCCAAATATTTAAATATATTTGTATTCATGCTTAAATACTTTCCTGCATGAATTACTTGTTTTAAAATTAACTCTTTCCAGCGATATTATTGCCAAATAATGATCTGAAATGTTATTTTTAATCTTAAATTTTAAGATCTACATTGTCTTAAACCATTTTGAACCTACAAAACTAATTTTTATTTAAAGAAGAAAATGCCAAAACAGTATTTTAGCTTATTTAAAATATTTAAAATTGAGCCAATGATAAGCATGTTAATGAGTATGTAGCATACACCAAAATTCAGTGGACCATTGTGCAGTATCAATAAAAGCTGCAGCAGTACATACAAGCACTGATTGGGTTTAAAGATGTGCATATTATTTTTTTAAAGATACAACCCCCCCTTTCCACTAAGTTTAAATGGCCCCACTCAAAATATACTAGGTCTATATTCAAAGCAATTTGCCTTAGAACTGTTTGAGTAGGGAGTGTGTAGATGACATATGAATCAATGGTAAATATAGCCAGCTCCTTCGCGTTCTTTTATCCACAGTGGTGAATGTAAGTTGTGTCTTGGTCTCTCTGATGAAAGTGCTGGCCTAGAAATCAGGATATGCCTCCATTAGTCATGAAAACCAGCTGGGTGACATTGGGTCAGTCACTCTCTCAGTCCAACCCATCTCATGGAGTTATCGTGGGGAAAATTGAAAAAAGAATGAGTATTAGGTATGCTCACCTCCCTATGTATAATGGTTTGTTTGTTTTTTAAATCAGCCTCTGTATTTATTCTGTTCTTTGTAAAGGTATCCGCTATAACTGACTGGATTAGGGAAAGAGACCATGCCCTTACTTGAGTAAAGACTAAAGCCACCTATAATAACAGGAGTATCCTGCATTTCAAGAACATTCAGAGATCCTGGTCTGAGATATGAACACTTTTATATTTACTGCTATAGCAATCCTCATTTACCTGTGAATGTTATGTCCTTTTGATATTCCAGGGATGGTGCAGAAATCCAAGGTACCTATAAACGATCCATGAAAAGAAGTGCTATGGCTGTTTCTTATTTTATTTGGCCCCTTAGTCAATACAATGTTCACACCATCCAAATCCATGTCTTCAATCTTCAACACAAGCAAAAATAATATAGCTTCAGTGATACACTTGATATGCCGGTGGATGTCTTTCTGGAGCCTTCTTAATCTTTGATTGAAGGATCATTGGTCCTTGTCTATTCTAACAGGCAGCGAATCATCACCTAACTGGTCTTTAAAAGTAGAGATATATAGCAATGAATCTGGAATAGACTGAACTATAGACTTTATATACTCTAATGTCATCTCATTGAGCTTTGGGACAGTTGGGAGTGGAGGGGGTGATAATCTCTTTGAACTCAAATTTAAGTGAAAGTAGCATCACAATATGCCAACAACAAATGAAGATTTATAAATAGATCTTCTTACTATCCAGACAATATAACTATGGAAAGCTCTGTAATAATGCAGTGTTACTAAAATACTTTATCTGAAATCCTACTGAATTCAGTAAGTTACCCAGAAAGTTCCTCCACATTTAAATGAATAAACTTCTATAGCAGAAAAGTACCATAAGTAAATTGAGTTGACCCAAAGAACACTTTATAAATATAAAGGTCTAAGTACGTGCCATTAAGTCAGTGATGAAGCCCAGCAACTGCCTGGACAAGTCCCTGGAGTTTCCTTGACAAGATTTCAGAAATGGTTTGCACTTGCCTGCTTTCCACAGCTGAAATAGAGTGACTGACCCACCTGGCTTCATTTCTAAGGTAAGACTAGAACTCACGGTCTGTAGATTTCTACTCAAAGACTTAACCACTATACCAAACTAGCTCTTAAATACAAATGGCATATACAAAATTGTGCAGGGAGAAATTTTCAAAGGGCTCCCTATTCCATTTTTCCTGAAATCCCCAGCATCTGCCCTGTTTTTGAATTGAGTAGGTATGTTGGTTACCTAACAGGCTAGCATGCCTTCCATACATTCCTATTAAGAACATGAGGGTAAATACCTTGTTTTAAGAAACATGTTCTTTAGGTCAACTCCACAAATTGTAAATATTTTATATTATTGGAACAAGCATTTTATATTTGCCAGTTATATAATACTGTAATTTATAGTAAAAGCTTCCTGTTTTTGTTGGCTTTATTGTGACTAGTTTAAAATGTTCTGCTTTGAGGAATGTTTAAAATCAGTTTTACAATGCCACTCTTACTGAAAATATTGATCCTGTATCTGTCTTATTACACCCTATGAGTGGAAATATATTTAAGTCTCACATAAATCAATGAGATAAAAGTCCACTGATAATTGACCAGAAAAAAATTGAGTGTTAAACCCTGTTTCAAATGTACTGGATAAATTTTCCACCAACTACACAATTCTTAATTGCCGAAGGCAGCCCAAAAGGCAACATTACAAGTAGCCTTCCAACTTACAGCTGGTTTATAATTACAACATCCTAAACTTAGGATGCCCAGTGTCACGTGACCACATTTCAGATACTTGCAACAAGCTTGGATTTATGACTGATTGCAATGTCCCAGTGTCACATAAGTGCAATTTGCAATGTTTTTTTGGGGGGGGGGGCATTTTTCCAGCATAAAAGACACTCATCTACTGAAAAGGCAGAATGGTTCACTTAAGAAACCTGTGGTTTACATAACCAGAGTGTCTTGCTTTACCACTATAAAAATGGTCAAAAAAACCAAGTCCACTCATGTGGTATGTTAACTTATAACCAAAATTCTGGGCTCCATTGTTGAGTAGCTGTATTTACTCTTGCATAAAATATTTTGTTTCCCATTACTCGTTATACTTGCTATGTGATCCATAGCAAATATAGTTGTTTTATTGCAATAAACCTCTCGTGAGATTTACCAGATACATTATTGAGGTTTTGAATATAATAGAGAAAATCTTCTGTTTGAAAAAAACAATAAATCAATAAAGTTTGATATTATTCCAAGTAATTTTATTCAAAATTGCTTCTCATCTCAAAATTGCTGTTTTGGTTCAAACATTTTTTTAACAAATACTAAAGTACAGTATTTTGCACTGCCTCATGAGTACATTAAAAATCCAGAGAATATAGTCCCTCAAATAGCTTTAGTTCCTAAGTGTCATTGATTATGAGGGAGCATTTTCAAAATGTTGTTGATGGCATACAGCTTTTTCATTTATTATAAATGACATTGAGACATGGCCTGATTCTATAGCTCTAAGTGCAAAAGACAGGTGTGTTTGCATTGATAAAACATGTTCAGTGTAGAACATAGATAATCCTGAATTAGGCCCAGCATAGTAGTCTAAATGCATGTCCTTCTATTGTTGTTCCTATAACTAATACAACTATAATTTGAAGAACTGTCTTGCCCAGCTTTTGGTAGTTTTGCCCTCCAGTCAATCTCCTTTTAAATTCAACCATTTTATGAACATTATTCTATTTCATGGTAATGAAAAAATTATTTTAATTATTTTAATTCCCCCCCTGAACAAAATCAATATGGCTTCTCTCTAGTTTACATGTTCCCTTCAGGAAAAGCAAATGTAAAATGTTAATTTCTGCAATTTCTACATCAGCCTTAAGCCTCTCTTTCACTTTATTATTTAACAGCCCACCTATTTTCCTGGTTAGTTTTCCTCTTGAAATTATCAGTTTTGAAGTTCTCATTGCTTCCTTTTTTGGCCATATGCTTGTTTTGCATTCCAATGTGACACCTCACTTTTCTGTCAATGATCTTTGTTCTCCTTGTTAGATCTGGTTTCTTGGGAAGGGCTTAATATTTATAACCTCTTTTAAGAATTCTTGAGAGCTAGGCCTCTTACAAATGTAACATCCTTTCGTACACTGTGGAATACCTTCCAACTGACTGTGCTTCTGTGGTTTTCAGTAACTTCCAGGTATTTGGGGGGGAGGATGGCCCTTTTTCAATCATTTTTGTAAAGTCTTCTTTTCTGACATGTGCCTGTTGGGACTCCGCTAGCTTTTTTCTCTTGAAAATAAGCTAAAATGTTAATAGCATTATGCAGTTGCAATTCCACAATTTTTACATCTTACATTAGATCGGGGTGTCAAACTAGTGGCATCAAAACAGCATCACATGACATATCGGGACTCCCCCCCCTTCGCTAAACTGGGTGTGGGCATAGCCAGCGCATGAAGCATCCAGTCTGTGGGCCAGGAGTTTGACATCCCTGCATTGGATGATAGATAATTCATCCCTATATCTAATTTATATTTGTCACTGGATATTACCAACTGTAGATGTTATATTCTCTTTTATAAATAGAAACAAATCTGCCAGTATGCTCTTCTCTGTCCCAGAATGAGACAACTCGTCACAACCAGCTCACCATGACTAATTCGCCGTGGCACAACTTGACATGGCAAACTTGCTGCAGTACAACCAACCATTCAATTTAATCATTTGAAATAATTTTAAAAATATTTTAATTTTTGTCATTCATATTTCATTTTGTTCCTCCTTTTGCATCTTTTCTTTAATGATTCTATTCCACCATTTCTTCAATATTAATGTAACTCTTGTCTTACAGTGAGCTGGCAGCAGCGAGTCACCCTAGACCCTCCCTGCCCTTTCCGTCGTTTAAAATGATGGAAACAGAGTAGAAAACACTAAGAGCAATACTAAATTGATAATGGAGTTCACATGGTGCAGTAATTTGGTGCAGTAATTATCTCTAACTAACCACCACTTACAGGGCTGCTACTATCATGATAAAATGAGGAAACACATCTCTAGCCAATGAAATGCAAGATATAATGTATAAATATGGCGTTAACATCTTATGTTTTTCAGAGAACGGGAAAGATAAAGAAAGAACAAATTGAAATAAAGGACCATACATACAAAATTGGGGGACCCAAATGTTCTGTTTTATTTATCCCAACATGTGTTAACATTTACCCACCAAATACTTATCTAAAATATCATTAAAAAAATAAATAAAACTGTTATAGAAAGACAATCTAGAACAAGAGGCAAGCAAACTTCCTATTTTGACCCAACTATAATCTCAGACTTTAGCCATAATTAAAACTACAATCTGGGAGGTATGCCCCCACAAACTCAAATGGAACTAACTTATGCAGACCTCCAAAGTAAGTCCTATTAAAATCAAGGATCTAATAAAACCAATTGGTTTAAATGGGCCTTAAGGCCTAAGTTTAGATTGCTTCTGAACACTACACCATTACCAACAAGCAACCTATCAAAGGATCAAACTATAGGCTAATTGTGTTTATAAGTGCCAATTTCCAAATTCATCCCAAATTGAGGAGGAAGAATTAACTTCTTTCTTTTGGTATTTTGATTTTCAAAATATTAAGTCTTTCCCATAAATATTGAAAGAGGGGGGGGAACTGTTATCTGAACCAGGTATTTTCGTTAGATAGATTCTGGTTCTGACTTCCAAACACTGGGCTGGACTCCTTTACATGAATTAAAAATATAGGAAGGACATGAATACTTCTCAAAACATAAACAAATATGTAATACTTTTTAAAGTCTTGAAATTATTATCTCTATTAGAAAGCACTGTAAACTAAAATACACAATTTAAAGGTTAGGTGAATATCTTAGCAATTCTATCATGAAGATACGCCAACTAAAATATTTCTTTGGAAAAAGGTGATTGTTAAGAAAAACCAGCTTGCAAAATGCCCTTTAAAGAATAGAGAGAAATGACATCCATTCCTACATAAATATGAGGATGATAATTAGAGAGATTGCAAGGATGGAGAGCAATATAAAAGAACACTCTAAGATTTCTTCAAAGGCCCTGGAATTAAAATGCAGTGTCACTGGCAAACTAGTGTATACAATGACTCCTTTGCATCAGATTTGGTATCACATTAAAAATAGACCATGTAAATTTCCTGCTGAAAAATGTTTTTATCTGTATCTTGAAATGTTTACATACAGAATGAAATAAAAACATAAGGGAATGTTAGAATGAACTGGAAATAAAATTAGTTTACTAACCTGAGAATATATAAATTTTATTTGCGGTGTTACTGCAATGGAGCCTATATGGGGATGACTCTGAAGACTGCTCAGAAAGTGCAACTGATGTAAAATGTATCAGGTCCTAGATTATCAAATCAAATCAAATGTATTCTTACAACATCTGTTCTTTGTGACCACAGTGATTACCAATATATTTCCTGGTGCAATTCAAAGTGATGGTTTTAACCATGGCAGCAAGGAAGAACCATCTTCTTCACACGGAAGCAGCCTAACTTACCCTTTGCACACATTGTTTCACCATCTTTTAATGATGCCTCAAATACACGAAGGGACTGCAGGCAGTATTTTTTGCTTAGAACCCTCATATTCTAGTGTTCTTCTGGAAATTAGGCTGATGCCTTCTTTAGCAGCCTTCTGGAAACTATTAAAGACAAACCTGTTGCAGAGTGGCTTTAGGTAATGAATTTCAACCTCTTTGCCTAATGTATTATGATAGATTTGTGTTTTATTTAGATACCAGGTTTTTACTCTGTTTTATGATGTAAGCTGCCTTAAGTTGCTTTCTCAGTGCAGGGGATACAAATGTAATAAATTATTAAATAAAGTTAAGGAGCCATGGAAATCACTATAAAATTATTACTTATTTGCTGTAACATGCAGTGTCAGTATAGCACCCTATTAATGCTATTAGAGCTATTCAAGAATAAACTGATTGTAAACACTCTCTTACTTCAGTAAAAAGGATTGGTTTAATTAATATGGCTTTATCGAATGCTTCCAGCTTTAATTGTATTTTTCATGCAAAAACCTAAGTCTTTTCTGAAATTTTCATCAAAGATTGCTGGAACAGCTCAGTAAATACTATTTTTCTCATACATACATATTATTCACAAAATATGAAATTCAATGTTAAATAGATCACATGTAATAAGTTGAAGTGCATGGTTGTTTGGTAAATAACCACTGTCAATTCTTGACTCAATATTTATGACAATTTAGGTAGAATTTCTTTAATTGACAGCATTTAATGCTTTATTTTGTTAGCATTAACATATCATGGATCCTGTTCTTGTTTTATTTAACCAAAAGGTTTGTAAATGTACAATATTGCAAATTAGACTACAATAAAGTGCATCTAAAGTTGTATTTCTTTTTTAAAAGCCATGGCCTTTTGAAATAGCAACATTCTTAATTAAGATACATTGCTTAGTTGGACATGAACTTGTCCTGCAATCATCCCCTAATTTTAATTTTAAATAGCACTTGACTACATGAATTAAGCACACAATGGAAAAATCAATTTAAAAGATCACAGCTGTATTAACAAAAATTTTATGACTTATGATGTTTCTAGGTAAAGGTTGTAAATATTATGAAATTATGAATATTTTCAGTCATTCTTTTTGAAAAGCTTGTAAATAGCGAAATGTATTTAAATAATGGAGCAACAAATATTCACATGATGTATGTTACCAGAATTAACTTTGCTCAGACTGAGGAAGTGCTTTGTGTTAAATAATAAAATGACAGTTGTCTTTTTTATATTTTTATGTCTGCCAGTTAACCCAAAATACATATAAAATGTAGAATTTTATTTGCTGTACACCTGATATAGAAATATAATACTAGCAGCTGATTTCCCAAAGTTTTTTTTTAAAAAGCCAACAATTTTCTTTTACACTACATAGAAAAAAAATTAAAATTAAAACATTTCACTGACATTATTCTGCTGTATTTTCTTACTTTGGTAATTTCAGATAAATTGCACCAACTTTTAAGATCTGATTGCAATATAATAGCGGAGTTAAATTTGCAACAGTAAAGGGATATACACTTTCCTCTACCCACAGTGTAAATAATAGTTACAGTGCCTTTCACAAATAGAATGTGTTCATGTTGGTTTGGTTTTGAACCTCCAGGAAAAAAAAATCAAGCATCAAATGAAATGTTTCTCTCCTCTCAAAAGTTTAAAACAACATACCGACACAAAGTTATTTCAATGTGAATTTTTGGACCACCTTCCTTGATTGCCCAGCTAATCGATCCCAACTGTTTAACATACATTATTTTATTATGCTAATCTGTTTGGACATGACAACATGTTTAATCAAGCATTTAGGCTACAGTGGAAACGTATGCAACTCTTATTCATGAAATGTCTGTAGCAAAACTACTCTTCATATTAAGTGCCACAATCATCTTATAGCTTTGCATTTTTAATACTTCAACTTTTTATATATTTTCATTGTTGAAGAAATGATATCACAATTTCAAATCAAAGTCAACACTGCAGTGAGGAGAGCTTTTCTACTTTATTACAAAGAGAAGAAGCCTTTATGTGGTCAGAAAATACAAGATTGATCTTTTTTTTTCTCTTCCTATGAAACGCTGCTGTTCAAACAGCCAGAGTGAATTGTCTCAGTTCACTTCGTTAAGTCCCATCACATTCACTTGGGTATGGATGTCCTTGGCTGCTGAAATCTGGCCCTTTAGTGCACAGGGCGACATAGACGTCCCCTGACCAGCAGTTCCAGAATGTCCCGTTTTCATATATTGCATCCATGCACACCTCCTAAAAATGAGGTACAGCAGGGCAAACATTTTCCAAAATAGATGTCATATATATAATATATACACATTCGTACATACATACCTTTATTCATGTGATGTCCAAAAATTTAAAAAAAATGTACACATTTATTACAAAATCGTAACAAAGACTGGACAGTGTTTTGCTCATTCTGGAAAGATGAAGCTCAGTTAACACACAACTTTGGAAATGAACCATAAGTTGTGGCAATATCTTTCTTCTAAACAGATATTCTTGCATTAAGTTGGCGAAAACTGCCTTTTCAAAAACTGAAGGGGAAGTAAAATGAAGGAAGCAGACCTTGCTCATCTTTCCAAATGAAATACGAGAAGGATCTTCACATAAAAATGCACAAACATTTTTTTTTATTACCAAGAGTGCTACAATGAACAATGCAAATTTTATTGTCTATTTTGTTTCTTTTTTCCTTTTTTTTACATTTTGGAAACTAAGTAGTAAACTTTTGTCAGTGTACTTGCTTGTCTTTACAGACCCAAGCTTGTCTGCTGGCAAAAAAATAAAAATAATATAAAAAAAAAATCTGACCCTGCTCAAACTAAAGGAAAACAAATTATAAATTTAGTTGTTGGGCAGCACATAATTAGTAAGGCAGGACTTCAAATGGTGACCCTTTTGCATGAACCAATTGCCAGATCCTCAAAAGGAATTAAAACCGGGATGCCTGAGCCACTTCAGTTTTGCAGTTATGTTGAGTATTGTGCTGAGACAGCCATACCCCAAGACAAGAGGGAAGTCTTCAGAAGGCTTGCTGAGCAGGGTTGTAGTTGAAAGTGGATGGCAGATGAGGCCGTTCTTCTAGTTTGTCATATTCCAGATGGAACTCCTACAAACCCAAATAATGGTAATTACTCTACTATCAGCCAACATGTCATTAGAATTAAGGATTCATATTAGTGCACAATTAACCCAAAGAAAGCACTGTTTCTTTCAAATAAATAAAATACACTTTCCCTTAGGAAAGCCTTTTAGAAACCAAATTTAATATTTTAAAAGTCACCATTTTTCAAAGTTTGCAATATGTCTTACATTTATTTTATACCAGCTAACTGCAGCTAGATTACGTTTTTAAAAATGAAGAATTCAACACAGGAAGAGATTTGTGTTAGTATTGTGAAAATACAATTCTGTGAGAATGCATTTGTTTCCTGTCAGATTTTCTGAATTTCTGCATATTTTTACTAATGAATGTTATCAGAACTTAATGTGGATCCTATAAAGACATTAACGTTTGAAGGTTATTTCAAAATAAAGATAATCCAACGTATGTGCCAATATGAAAAGTAATCACACCCTTATATTAACTGATTACACCATCTTTAGCTATAAATATAAACAGCCAATTGCTTCCTGAAATTGGTGATCAGTCTCTCATATCACTATGTTGTATTGGTCTAGTTTTGTTTTTTTTATTATAGAGAAATATTTTAAATCAGTGACATGAGAGTTTTCTAGCATGAACTCCTGTTTCAGTTCGTGTCATTGCATTTCAAGGAGGCTGAAGTCTGGATTTTGATTTCACCATTCGAAACCACTGAATTTATTCTCTTATTCCATTCCATTGTAGCCTTGCTTATTCATCAGGAATCACTGCCTTCTTACATGACCCATCTAATCTTCAGCTAGTGGACAGAATTCTTTGTGAAATTCTCCAATACTGATAAAATTTAAACCTTTCTGTAATTATGATAAATTCTTCAACTTCTGAGGCAGTAAAACATATTCAAACCATGACGGGTCCACTTCCATGCCTGATAGCGGTGATATTTTTATTATAGAATACAATATTTCATTTATGTAAACTTGGTAACTGAACCAGGGAGGTAAATATTTTTCACATCTGCAATGCATATTGGATTATTTTATTTATAAAATAAATAAAGTCAAGAGCAAACAATATTTAGTTATCAATATATCCGCTGTGAAGCTTGGATAATATTTAGCAGCAAAGATATGCAACCATTTATAAAATCCAAGGTGGATGAATATTTTCTCACAGAATTGTTTTTATAGGTCCAATCGTTTTAAAAGTACCTGAAAAGAAAACAATAAATAAAAATATTAATTGATAGAAATTAGACAGAAGATGGCACAAACTTTTCTCTTCATTTCGGTATCAGGGATGAATCTCAATAGAAGGTAATATGTGTAGCTTAGGGTTGCTGAAGGCTGATTGGCTCTGGTAAGATTTTTTTTTTTTTAAATCTTAGGTTCAAAAAAAAAAAGAATGCCTCCCTATCTTCAGTGACCCTTGTGATAGATCAGTCAACAAGTAGTGAATGGTACATATTCTGCAAGTAACTATTTGCAATATTGTTTTTACACATTTGTTATGCAAAGAACAAAATCAATCTCCATCTATTCCCCCTAAAAGTAAAACATTTATCTTAAGTCATACTTGAAAAAGCAGAGAAAGGTACAAATTATAGTTTAATATCTCCCTATTAAAAGGCATATCTTTGAATGATAATTAAATAAAATGCTTTTCATTATTAAGTTGTTTCAAGAATATTACTATTTTCTCCCATTGACAATATATTTTTTATTACTTACACACAATAAGGACAATTTATTCACTTTATTAGATATATATACAGTTTCCCTGAAAATAAGACCTCCCTGGATAATAAGCCCAATCAGGCTTTTGAGCACATGAGCTAAAATAAGCCATCCCCTGAAAATAAGCCCTCCCCAAAACACAGCAGCAGCCATGAGGTGACCACACTCACCACCTCCTGAAGCTCAAAAATAATAATACCTCCCCGAAAATAAAACCCTCTTCAGATGAAAGAACATGAATAAAAAATTTAAAAAATGAATACAAATAAAAATGGGGTTTATTCTCTTTGGTATCATAATTTCTGAATAACAAGTTTTTTTTAACTCAATTTCTAAAATTATAGTTTAAAAGACAATTTGACTATATTCTAATGTCTTCAAGACTGACTGCTAAAATGACAAAAAACAAATCTAGGCTTAAATGGTATCAAGCCATTATTTCAGGGGTATTGTTTTAACTGCATTAATCAGCCGTATTCCAGAAACAATTTGTGTGTGTGTGTGTGTGTTTGTCCTTCTTTTCTTGCAAAAAACTAATCTGCATGCCATTTAAAAAAACAACATGTTGACAGTTATATATACTTTCCAAACCATAAACCACAATAACTAATGCAAATGTTTTTTTGCAGGAAGTATAAATCTTCCATTTATCTTCAAGAAGAATAGCTTTTAAGTACCATTAGGGGTTAGGTCAGAAACATGTTCACTTCATTTTTGTAAGAATATGAAAAATCACACTTTTTTCCACAAATGATATTAAGAGACTAATATCTCTTAATAATATGAAGAGATGTTAAGGCCTAAAACTAGAACAATGACCTAATACGTTTGTTGAGACAATTAGAAAGCTTAGCTCGCCCCAAAAATAATAATCTCAGCTTAATCTTTTTATATTTAAGTAAATGCTAAATGAGAGTTTCAGCCTTTTGTATTATTTTGTTTTGTAAAGGTGTACAAGGTGTAACCTTTGTACAGATGTGTGGTTGTCAGAAACAAAAATAAACAGTTGAATCTGAATTTGTTTGTCTCAAAAAGATGAAGTAATTAGACCATTACTACCATAAGAAACTGTTTTTGTTATTGATACTCAAGGTTTGGTTTTTTTTTACACAAGTTATTGCATCATGACACTTTTTTTCAGGGTTCAATCTCATGCATGGCTGAAGTTAAAAATGGGGGCTAAAAACATATATGGAAAAAAATAATAAAAAAAATGCATAAAAAGAAACTCTCCAGTTTAAAGTAGGAGGTAGCCACAGCCAACTATCAAACATTATATTTATTAAACCAGAACATGAACTTTCTACATTCTAAGCCTGAACAGATTTAATTTACTCCTGTCAATCTCAAACGCCTACAACCTACACTTTATCTACAATCAATCTCAATTTAGAGCATTCCTTCTAATGTGGCTCTTGAGCTAGGAGAAATCATGTGCTTTAGATTCTTCCCAAAGTGGTTAAATCACTAATGTATTATATGTA
This sequence comes from Pseudoxenodon macrops, assembly GCA_032467955.1. NCBI lineage: Eukaryota > Metazoa > Chordata > Lepidosauria > Squamata > Pseudoxenodontidae > Pseudoxenodon > Pseudoxenodon macrops. The sequence continues at coordinate 132 of JANHFT010003003.1, read as the reverse complement.
GAAACCTGAAATACAAAAGTTATAAAGACTCCCCTCTTTTTCATTTTTACAAACTACCTTGGAGTACTCATATCTAATGATCTAAGTGCCAAAGCCCACTGTAACAACATTGCCAAAAAGGCATTAAGAGTT
>JANHFT010003002.1:158339-171564 GCA_032467955.1 Pseudoxenodon macrops | reverse complement strand
GGGAAAAAACCAACCAAGGGCGGAGGGAGAAAAGACACGCGAGAGGGGGGGGGGAAGCTCCACAGAAGCCCACGAGCCAGGAGTGGCGGGGAAAGCAAACCAACACGCGACGGGGGCATTTTAACAGCGTGGGAGGGAAAAAGGAAAAGCCGGCATGGTCCCTGTCCCTCTTGAGGCAAGAGGGTCGCCGAAGCCGCCGCCCTCTCCCCTTCCCGCGCTTTGGCTCGGCATTCAGCCCTAGCGACCTTTCCCGACGGAAAGCCCCCCCCTCTCCTCTCCTCCCCGCCATACTCACCGGCCGGGGCCTCTTGGTGCTGGTGAGGCTCTCGTAGGCAACCCTCGCCGCCTCCCAGTCCATCTCGGCTCCGTCGGCTTCATCTTGAGGGAGCTCCGTTTTGCTCTCCGACTCGCTCTCCTGGGGCTTCCCTTTGTCTGGGCTAGAGCCGCTCATGGTTTTTTGGCGGGGTTCGGCGGCCGCCCGGCAGATGGGAGAGAGAAAAAGCAAAGAAAAAACGGGTCTTCAACGAGGCCTGGAGAAAAAGCTGAGAAACCGCACCCCGCTAGGCATCCCGCGGCCCCGCCCGCTTCAGCAGGAAGCCGCACAACCGGCTCTTTTTACGCCCGGAGCAGCGGAGTTTCTCTTTGGACTACGCGTGTCTATTAACGCCTTCCTTCGCCACACCCTTTGCGCTCCAGCTGAGGCTGGGCCGAGGCGGAGAAGGGAGAGTCAGGTGAGGGGGAACCAGTTCCCCAACTGAGCTCCAAAGGGTCTTTTGGAGACTAAGGAGAAATTTCCTCACAGTTAGAACAATTAACCAGTGGAATAATTTGCCTCCAGAAATTGTGAATGCTCCAACACTGGACGCTTTTAAAAAGAGATTGGATAACCATTTGTCTGCAGTGGTGTAGGGTTTCCTGCCTTGGCAGGGGGTTGGACTAGAAGACCTTCAAGGTCCCTTCCAACTCTGTTATTCTATATTCTATAACTGAGCAAGGACTGACTGGGCTGTGGTCACGTATGTAGCCACGTGTCCAGACCACCCTGACTCTAAAGGTAGCACCCAGTGTTGCTGGTGAACCACAGTCACTAAACCTTGAATCCCAACACTATTCAATATTGCTGAAAATCTTTTCTGTTGCCAATCTAATTTTTATCTTAGGAAGAAATTGGCCACAGTTAATGTATCCCGGTTCGATTACTCTTTCATTCTACATTTAGACAATGACATCATCTCCATGTTTCAATCATCTAAAAAATTATGTAAACATCATGTAGTTCTTTTGAGGCCACGTAAAAGATATTCTGCTTAAAAGGATTTCATTATCCTGAGTCAAAAAAGGCTAAATGTTTCGTTTTTTTCCTTTTTCTAGTGTTGTCCAGTAACCACCGGGAGGCACTATTGGACAAAGAGGGCGAAATCTCCAGCCTGCTTGAGAAATTACGGGTTCGGGAAGCAGAAATCTCCAGGATAAAGGAGGAGGAAACTCAGCGGGCCACTTTCCTTCAAAACGCCATCCTGACCTATGTGCAAGGTTCCCCACTTGGCTCTCTCAGCCCCAAGAAATGAAACTGAGTTCTGCATGAAATGGAAACCAAGTCCCATCTTCAAGGAAAGGAAATCATGGGAGGATCATGGTGGCCAAGCCAGGGTTTCTTTTCTTTCTTGAAGACCCAAGAATCTGCATGGCCAGATACCTGGAACTGAGTGTGAAGCGTCACTGAAGGACTTGTGGCTGCTTTAGAAAAACCATCTTAATTTCTGTGCCAAAATCTTGTTCAGCCACGGCAGCAAGGATAGCCTTTCAAGATAAAGCCATCTATTCCCGTTTGTAACCCACAGACAGAATGTACGTTCACACAAGTCCTCCCTCACTGGTTTTGGCCTTGACTTTTAGATGCAACATGCACATCACTTCAGTGATAGGTTTTTTTTTTGGAAAAAATAATGCTTTGATGTGACCGACTCTTTTAAATGCATCAATCAACAAATAGTAAAAGGAACATTTAAGTCAGCCAAATCATGGAGATTTTTCCTATGCTTATTTACTCTGCAAGATGTACAGCATTCCAGATAATCTCAAAAGGACTAACGTTGGGTCTAGAGTCATTTGAGGCTGAACTGACCCACTGAACACTGAATTTATTTTCCACGCCTAAGAATATCACTGTTTTGTCTAGCTTTCTAAGGAGCTCTTTTACAGTAACTCTTAGCCATTAATACCTGATTCCTCTGGACTTAAAGGTGAAACAGATGGAGGGTCCCAATAGGGGCAGGGTTTGATTTATCCACCAAGCCTTTTCAGTTTCAGTAAGGAGAAGAGACAGCTTCTCTCACTGATGACAACATTTGAAATGTGAGCCAGAGGCTAGAATAACTTCCAAATAATCCTGATTTAGCTGTAGTTGTCTTGAGAACAAGATGACACACATGGAACAAAGAATGATTTTTGGTTTTTATTTTTGGTTTTATAACTAGTATGAAAATGAAACATTTGAAATGTTGCCATTGTTGTACGGGCTGGCTTGCATTTATTTCCCTATATATTATAAATATATAAATAGGCATGTTTATATGCAATTAAACATGTAAGAATACATATGTTTTATATATTGCATATAAATATGTCTATATTGCTTTGATGGTACATTAAAATGGGTGAATAGGTTTTAAAGTGGCAAATACAGTTCAGTGTAAGGACTTTTCAAATCATTACATATTAGAGCAAAACTTCTCGATTTGATCAAAAAAAAAATCTTGTCATGGGAAGCTTAAATAAAGCGGTGATCTAATGTGCAACAAAAAAGAATTCTGTAGTAATTATTTTAAAAGAATTGAGAATAAAACTGCCAATGTAACTTACAGTGCCTGAACTACTGTGTTAAGTTCTGCTTAGTTCTGATAAGATAGATTTGGAAAAGATGCAAGCAAATTAATATATTAGGCTACTGTTAAACGGGTAGCTTTTTGGTTTACTTAAATCTTGTTTCTTGTTTTATTTTAGCAATGGAAGGTAAAGAGAAAGAAAACAAAAAACTTTCCAACTTTCAGACCTTTCCAGCACAAAGATCAATTATCAGGAGTTGGGGGGCGGGGGTTTGCTATAATGCCGTACCAGAACTAGGAGGCTGTCATAGTGGAACACGAGTTACTTTTGATACATACATACAGGTGTAGGATTGAAATTTTTTAGCAACCTGTTCTCTGCCTAGTTGCTGGGTGGGTGTGGCCATGGAGACGTGGCCTACTCGGCCTCCTGCACCACAGTGGCGGGGCGCTTTTGCCCTCCCCAGCAGGGGTAGGTTCCACTTAACTTCCCTACCAGTTCGGGTCGTGCCGGAAGCACGTGTTTTACCCCGTCACGCCTGGGTAAAAATAGTCTGTGCATGTGCAGAGGGTTATTTTCAAGTAAATTTCGCTCCAGAGGACAGATTTCAATCCGGAGGACTGGTTCAGGGGTGTGTCCAGCTGGCCATCACTTCCGGTTCGACAAGTGAGGGAAAATTTCTGCTACCGGTTCTAGAGAACTGGTCCGAACCAGCGGCAACCCACCACTGCTCCCCAGGCTCCAGGGGCTTTTCTCGAGCTTCCGGGAGGGCGAAAACAGCTTCCCCCAAGCTCTGGAGGCTGGAAACAGGCCTATTTCCGGACTTCTGGTACTTCCTATAGGCCCATTGTTTGCCCTCCCAGAGCCTCTGCGCTGGCCTTGCACTTACTTCGCATCCAAAATGGGCTGTGTGGAGACTCCTGGGAGGGGAGGGGTGGGCGGGATCAGCCAGTCCTTGCAACTACCAGTTTGGCGAACTGGATATAAAATTAACATCTGGTTCGGCTGAACCGGCTGAATCTCACCCCTGGATACATCCTATGATACGTGTCATTAGCTCTTGAGTATGTTTTAGTGATTATGCATTGAAATTCTCGTTGGAATTTAGGGATTCTGGTTCAGGATAGTCCTTCCTTTTTCAAAGCTTTGTTCACCTGTTTTTGCAGGAAGGTTTAGTGCTTTTTATTCATGCCTTTCTGAAATAATCAGTGCCCTGCAACCCACCAATGCCTTGGTAGTAATACCATTTGACAGAGTACAAAAGAAATATTGTTTGTTGTTAGGTTTGCGTTATGGAATGTGAGGCTAAAAGGGAAGAGCAACAAATCAGACTTACCATTATTGTACATTTCTACTTTGGCAACCTAGCCTGATCTGCTTTCAGTGGTTTATTGACTTTGTGGCAGGACTTTTCAGCTGTGGCACCAATGATCAAATGTTTGCAACTCTGGAAAGAAGGCCTTATGGATTTAATGGGACCCGCTCCCTGAAAGGGTGTACCTTGAGCAATTTGTGGATCCTGGAGCCTTATCATAACCAAGATCCTGGATGGCTGATATTTTATCTCAAAATTTTGGATAAATTTTTCCATGGTTTCCAAACAGAAGAATGATTAAACCAAATGGCTCCCTACTCCCATTTTTTTAGTTTGTGATTAGAAATGGGTAGATTGTGTCACTGCTATGTTTGCTCCTTACTGTTTTTCTTTTTATTATAGACCATTATAGCTATATAAAGTGGCAGTTCATTGAGAACTGTAGCTATTTGAAAACTGCAGCTAAAACAAATTGTTTGCACTGTGAGGAAACAAACCTACATTCTACATTCTACAGTGTATGACAGAAAGTAGGGAAAAGCCATTAAACATTGAAAGAAACAAAACACTTTCCTAAACAATATTTGACCAGGAAATTCAAAAACAAAACACGAAAAGTACTTTTAAAAGAGAGAATCTGTAACTAATTAGGCAATCTTTCTTATATGACTAGAAATTACTATTTTTAAAGGTTTAACAATTGTGAATTTGTTCAGGGTTAGACTGCAAAAACAAACATATCCAGAAATCTATTAAAACCCAACAGTTGCTAGAAAGGAATTTGCTCTAGTTACTTTGTTATCTGTGTAGTCTGTATGAATGTTATCTACACAAGTAAGTAACAGTGTAAGCTTGTAAGAAGAAAGGAATTATACATTGTCAATAAGTTTATAGATTGTTGCAATAATTAAAAAATATGCGCCACTCATACTTCATTCACACAATGCATCAAAATTTAAAACCACGCACCGCGAAGAGGTTAAGCTTAGATTTATATGATCTGAAGAGAAACTAGAGCATATGTTAAATCTGACCAGGAAATTTTGTTTAAGGAGGAACAACCTTAATTATAAATTACCATCACAATTTACTCTGTTTATTCGTTTAAACTACAATCTGTAGTGTTATCTAATCTTAGTTGGGAATATTTTGAAACAAAGTTTGTTTTTGCTTTTTACCAGTTGAATAAATTAATGAAAAATAAAAATATACAAAGTTATAAGGAAAAAACAGAAAAAGATATTTAATTGTAACCATCCATTGTTTATACCAAGGGATTCATTTATAAATTTTAGTTGAGTTGGTATATGTAATACTTTTTCCCAAATATAACTATTACAGAGCACTATATAGAAACATTTAAATGAAGCATTAACTCAAAGCACTTTCTATATAAATGGAATCTAGTCTGATAAGTCTGAAATATTTTGTTCAGTACCAAGTCATAATTTAAGATTCATCATCATCATCACATTTTTCCTGCAAGTGCTTTTTGGGTCAACAAGGTTGCATGATCAAACACAGCATCTGTGTCTACCTGGGCATTTTTCATGTCCACATTTATTGTGTCTTGCCATCTTTGCTTCAGCCTTCCACATGGGTACTTGTCATCTATATTAAAGTAGAAGGCAATGTAGGTATCTGGGATGCTGCTTCATAGAACAGGGCCATACCACTGTAAGAATTTCTACATAATTTAAGATTGATGTTTTTTTGCCATTGAGTTAATCCCTTTTCTAGGGTTGAATAGAAATAATTACTTTTTTATTCTTTTTATAAAATAATGAATTTAATTTCCAGTAGGAGAAAATCATCCAAAACATGTCCTACCAATAGTTTATTATAGTGTTTTGCAGGACAGCCATCAAATCGTGCTGCTTTATTCAGCTGTAAAATCAATTTTTAGTTTTATAAGTAGTCAAAGCAGCTACTACTTGTTGGTGTAAAAAAATGTAATTGTGGAAAATGAATGAATGAAAACAAAAGGCAACATATCTTCAAGAGATATGTTCTCAGGGTTGAAAGTTGTCTTCAGATGAACTACATAATTTTCCTTCCTCATCTTTAATATCTGTAATAATTTGCTCATCTTTTTTTCCCCTCAAAGTATTTGCCAAGATCTAACCAGATCTTTCACCATTTCCCCCCTCCCGAGACATTTGATACAAATATGTAAAGTAAACTCAGTTTTTCATGAGTTGACTTGAGATTTGAACCAAATAATAACTCAAAGACATCTCTTAATGAACTGAGTTTCCTGCATATGGATTTGCTGCAATTTTCTGTTTAAGTTATTGGTAGGAGCTCTAGGTATCTAGACCCAGAGGGTTTTTAATATATTTTTCATGGTGGTCTCACGATTTTTTTCTTATATGATATGCATGTAGTAATGCTACCGCAAATATATGCTTCTTATTCAAAAAACAAGGAATGAGCTGAGCCTGCATTTCATTTAAAGTATTGTAATGTCTCAGAATTAATCTGTTTTATAAATTCAACTTCATTCAATAAAGAAAGATCCAGATGATTTACTATATTGTTAGTTGAAATTAGTTTAAATTGAACTATTGTGTTATGAGCCACCCAGAGCTTGTTAAAAGATGTGTGGCTATGTAAGTGTTTGAAATAAATACTTCTACAAAGTTTAATTATTGATTGAGGAGAATGAATCTAAAATAGTTTTCTGAATAAAAAGTAGATCTCTTTTATTTGAGATATAACAGTATCTAAAAAACAATCAAATTTAACTCCTCCATGTAGATCTTGAATTGTAATTTTGATTGCTGGAGGTTTGGTTTTTTTTTTAGGTTTAACATCTCATTAAAGTCTCCTCCACAATAATATATTCATATGGTATATTTACAGAATTATGAAAATGTTCATGAAATATAGGGTTAATCTGTAACACCCTTTTGGCCACCAAATATAAAGACAGGTGGCAGGAACAGCTGCCAAACCAAGTCACTCCAGCTGTTGCATTTCTGCTGCTACTGGCCCTAATGAACTTCCCTACCCCACATATATGCAAGAGCTGGAAGAGAAACTCAAACTGTGCGCGGGACAGGCTTAATTTTAGACATTAATGTCTGGAGTAGCTGTGACCCTCGCTTAGACACTTGGGTTTTTAATTAAAACAAAAGTTTTCATTTCCCCCACCACCAACCACATATATTTATATATAGAACAGTGATTGTATGATAGTATAAAGTTTTAAAAGCAAGCATATAAAAATGTAAAACAAAAGTAAACTGAATAATTGCTAGTCAATAATGAGTACTTTAAGTACTTTTTATGTTCAGTGCTAAAGCTGGTTGAAAGTATCCTGCAGATATATTCATATTGTGCTAAAATACAATGTATTGTTTGATTTTGCATGCTGGATAAATCCAGCCACTGGGCTTTGTAATTTTAAACCATTTGTTAGTGTGTGAATCCTACCAGTATATGGAACTGGCACAATGTCACGTGCTTCAAAATGATGGCACTTGTGGCAAAGAATTGCTTGCTGAAAGGAGCCACAGGATTGAAGGTAGTTTTTAAATCACCAAATCATGACTTCCGATAGGCAGTTTTGAAGCTATGAACGTCAAATCAACCTGTCCCCAACCCGAGTTATACTCTGCTTAGAGCAAAAGCAGTTTCAAACTTGAAGCCAGACAGTTCGACTTCTGCTCAAGGTTTCCCCTCTCTAGTTCTTAACACTGGCAGAGATTTTATTTGAAGGAGCAGAAGATGAACATAAGCAATAACAGATTAGTCTGAAGTTTTATATGTCTAATTAGGAGAACTGAAAAGTTCCTATTCCAGGTTTGACCATTCTGTTTTGGACTATCTGTGTCTTGCAGTGAAGTAACCAAAATCAATAAGAGGGGAATCTTATGTTGGCAATGCTTTATGCTGAGTAATGTGGATGAAAAAGAGAGTTGGCTTCCAGGGAACATAACATTATGGATAGCTTTGTTTGCCAACTGCTCATCTGAGATTCTCTTATTTTGAATGCTTCCCCAAATGGAGCTTTTAACTATGGCAGATTCCCCCAAGGCTTCGGATCACTGTTAGATACTATCAGAAGCCAAACCTGACTATGTGGACCATCCTCACATAGTCAAAAGCAACAGACCAATTGCCAGAGACTGTTCCACTTGGCAAACTGAGAAGTATGTACAGGAATTATCTAGAAAAACTCTAGTTACAACTAGAGCGTTACTTTGTAGAATGAGATGGAATGCTGGCCAGATAATTTCCCTCTCCTTTCACACAAGAACTCCATCTAAAGTAGGTCACTTGAATTACTCTCAGGGAACTATGGTTCTTGACCATAGGGCAGAATTAACTCTTTGCTGACTGAAAATGGTGGTGGAGGGGAGAGAGTAGCTGCATTTAAGAGTGATGACTCCAGGAGGGGGGAAAAAGATGTAAAGTCTCTAGGTAGCTTGAACTCATACAGCTCATTCAGCCAAAACGAGGATTATCAATGATTAGAGGAATCCAAAAAGTCAAAATGGGGAACACAGCAGTGAGATTGAAGCCCTGCCTCCCTTTTTATAGGTTTGTAACACGTTAATGTTGTGGATCAGAACAAATTGTGGCAAGTTCTTAAAAGAGATGGGAGTACCAGACCATCTTATTTGTCTCTTGAGAAACCTATATGCAGATGATACCACTCCAGAGGTGGGTTCTGAATCTCCTTACTGCCGGTTTGCTTAGGGGCGTGCTGTGGCCGCGTGCTTGCTTTGCGTGTGCATACACTGTGGTTAAAAAAACTTCTGCGCATGCACAGAAGCAAAAACCAAGATGGCAGCGTCTATGACTCTGCCGAAAAAAACAGCTCGGGGGTGTGGCAGGCCCAGGTCACTAACGGTTCTAGCAAACTGGGCCACCAAGTTACTAACGGTTCAGTAGAATTGGACCAAACCGTTAGGAACCCACCTCTGTACCACTCTAATGGCAGAAAATGAAGAGGAACTAAAGAGCCTCTTGATGTAGGTGAAGAAGGAGAGTGCAAAATTAGCTTGAAACTCAACATTAAGAAAACTAAGATCATGGCATCCAAACCGCTCAATTCCTGGCAAATAGATGGGGAGGAAATGGAGGTAGTGTCATATTTTCTTGGGCTCCAAGATCACCACAGATGGGGACTGCAGCCAATAAATTAAAAGAGGCTTGCTCCTGGGGAGGAAAGCTGTGGCAAATCTAGACAGCATATTAAAAAGCAGAGACATCACCCTGCCAACAAAAGTGTGTATAGTCAAGACGATGGTTTTCCCAGTTGTATTGGATGGCTGTGAACGTTGGACCATGAGGAAGACTGAGCGCTAAAGAATGGAGGCCTTTGAACTCTGGTGCTGGAGAAGACTCCTGCGAGTCCCTTGGACTGCAAGGTGCAGGGTGATCCAAACGGTCAGTCCTAGAGGAGCTCAACCCTGACTGCTCTTTAGAAGGCCAGATCCTGAAGAGGAAACTCAGATCCTTTAGCCACCTAATGAGAAGGAAGGACTCATTGGAGAAGAGCCTCATGCTGGGAATGATGGAGGGCAAAATAAGAAGGGGACGACAGAGAAGGAGTGGGCTGGATGGAGTCACTGAAGCAGTCGGCCTGAGCTTAAATGGACTCCAGAGGATGGCAGAGGACAGGAAGGCCTGGAGGAATGTTGTCCATGGGGTCGCGATGGGTCGGGCAGGACTTCGCAACTAACAACAACAACTGTTTACAGTTATGTTTAATATATACACTCATATAAAATTTAAAAAATCTAATTAAAGGACCACATGCAAGTTTTGCTGACAACTTGCAATTCAGAAGCAGTAATTCATCCGTGGCTTTTATATAGTCCAACAAGTCTCTTAAAATTCCTGACATTACTGAATAGCTATGCCGAAATAGTTTGAGATAAAAGGGCTCGACTGAGTAGTAAAATACACAGCTTGCATACAAAAGAGATCTGGATCCAAGGACTAACATCTGCAGATATAGCAGGGAAGACCTGAAAGATTTACTGCTATTGCTATATACTATAGATAATACTGAGCATGATTAATGAGGCAGCTTCCTCTCTTCCTGAGTTAGATATTTGAAATACTATTGTACAGTCTTCTGTAATTCTGCCTCTTCCAATGGGGTAACTTAGATTAACGATGACAGCATAGAAAGGCTAAGTAGCCAGGTTGTTTATTACAGAATTCTCCCATCTAGCGTCCTTCAGATGCATTCAGTTCAAAAATCTCCCAGCTAGCCTGGTCAATGCAATGGAATTCTCCCAGTTGTAGTCCAAGATGTTGGAATTGGGAAAACTGATTGCTTTGTGTCTTTAAAGGAGGGGTCCTCAAACTTTTAAAATGGGGCCGATTCACAGTCCCTCCACTTAACAACTGCCAGAAAACTATGTTGTAAAATTGGATCAGTCCTATAATGAAATGCCTAATGGTCAGCATGAGTTGCAATTCATAATTCCAGGCTCAAATGCAATCATAAGCTGAGGATTACCTCTATTTTCAATATACCATATTGTATAAGACAAACCTTAGTTTTTGGGGAGGAAAATAGGGGGGGAAATCTGCCTACCAGATATTCATTTGGCTAGTGTCCTCAATCTGGTCAGCGTCAGTACATTATTTGGTCCCCTGGTTAGGACTGAAAAAAAGCTTCTAAAGCACAGCTGACAGAGAGAAGCAATGAAAAAAGCCTGCAAAGTCCGGAAGATCGTTAGCACCTGGTTAGGTCTGGAAAAAAAACTTTGGAGGGAGTAGCAATGAAAAAAGCCTGCAAAGATCGCTTCATCTTCACTCGCTTCGTTAGGTCTGAAAAAAAGCTTTGAAAAAACTACATTTGGAGTATAAGACGCACCCAAATAACAGAAGGGACCTTCAAATGGCTTCTTGCTTACCGTGAAGAGTTTTGCTGCTGCTTTTGCGGAGCTTTTAAATGCTGCTTTTTGGATTTCTTGAAGGAGGAGAACAGAGAAGCAAACGGTGTTCTCAGTCCTTCTAGTATGGAAGTGGATCCAGGCTTCTGGGCTTGTGGGACTTCCAAAGCAGAACCCTCTGTGTTTACAGAATCTGAAAAAAGAAAAACAAATGTTAATAAAAGATGCAGCCTTATATTGTACAAAACAGTGATGTTGTTCTGTTATGATGTATTCAATTTCTATAACCGCCCAACTCAGCTAAGTGACACAGTGATAGTGTCTAGTATGAAGATTTTTTTTTATAGGAGTGACCAAATAAAGAACACATTTTTAAATGGCCAAAATCTCACAGCAACACCAAAAGCTCATAAGAATGTTGACCTTCGTTCTGGAAAATAATTTTATTTATCTGTTTGTTTATATCCTTTATTATTTTAAAGGCAGTAAACCAGAGGTGGGTTCCTACCAGTTCTATCCGGTTCTATAGTATCGGTAGTAACTTGGCGATGATATCCCATCTGTGGGTGCCGCCATATTGGATTTTGCTTCTGTGCATGCGCAGAAGCTAGTTTTTGATTGCTGCATTCGTGCATGCTTCACTCGTGCACTCACAGTGCAACCCTACGCGAACCGGCAGCAAAAATATCCGGAACCCATCCCTGCAGTAAACATACCTAATATGTCTTCTTCCTCCTATTTTCCCCTCAATAACAACCCTGTTTGATAGACTGGGCTGGGAAAGAGTGACTGACCCAAAGTCACCCAGTCAACTTTCATGCCTTAGGCAGGACTAGAATTCACAGGCTCCTGGTTTCTAGCCTGATACCTTAACCACTAGACTGAATTTACTATTCTTGCTCAGTTCCGTGAAATATAAGTGAGGGTCCTTGGACACTAGCTGGGGGAATTGCCCATGCCAACTTGCCCAAAGGCACTGCACTCCAATTCCTGATTAATATGGCAGTCGTAAAACATTTGTGATAGTTAACATGATCCACATAAAGGAAAGAGTGAGAACTGTGGCTTAATATGGTGTGAGAAGACCACCAATGGTGATTAAACCACCTGTGTGTAGAATACAAAAGGCTAGTTGGGAACGTGCTAAAAGCAATAGCACCATTGGTGGGTTCCTAACGGTTTGGTCCTTTTCTATTGAACCGTTAGTAACTTGGTCCAGTTCGATAGAACCGTTTGTGACCTGGGCTTGCCATGCCCCCAAACTGGTAGTTTTGATTTTTGCTTTTGGGCATGTGCAAAAGCTTTCTTAAAGCACTGCGCATGCACATGGCGTACAAAGTGCGTGTGCAGTCGCAAAACACCCTTGAGCGAACTGGCAGTAAGAAGATTCAAAACCCACCTGTGAATAGCACCACAAAAGTGTTTCTTACATCTTTATTAGTGCTGAGTAAGGCAATCGACAGACTCAAATCTTTTTGCTCTGATATCTAATTATCTTGTCACTTGCATGTTTCTGAGCTCCACCCCATCTGTCAAATTCTATCATCCATTTCATCTATCTAAATTGAGTTTCTGTTCCTTGACAGGTAGATAGGAGAAACCCATTGTTTTATCCGCAATATGATTTATCTAAAGTGCTTTTGTGTCTTATCTTCTGCAGAATGACAACAGGACTTGAACGCAGTAAGTCAATCACCGTTCTGCAGATATTCCTGTGATACACGATTTATTATTTTCCTCCCTGTAAAAACTCTTTTAAAGCAGGAGTAGCTATCCCACTAGAATGTATTTTCTGTTGTAATCAGGCTAATGCCTTCACTCGATGGCAAACCAAAATTAAATTTCAGTATTATCTTTTAATATTGTTTTCTACACTAGGAAAAAAAGTTTAATCATGTTTTAGTGCTGATGTCAAACACAATCTCAATTATGCATATATATATTTGTTTTTGTAGGTTTTCACGGGTATAGGTATGCAAGTCTTGGCGACATTTCGTTGAAACGTTGCCAAGATACTCTCAAACTTACACGGGAAAAGACCCTAAAACGCCAACCAAACAAAAAACCTCAAATATGCTGCTTCTAACAGTAAGCTATGGGCAAGCAGATTGGAAACACCTGATGATGGTAAATGCGATTTTACTGAAACGTTGTAGTAATAACACCTTTAAATTTACACGGGAAAGAACCCGAACAACAAAATACCTACATACAGGTACCC
>JANHFT010003002.1:145915-158239 GCA_032467955.1 Pseudoxenodon macrops | reverse complement strand
TCTCAAGGGAGGGTTCCCCCCCAAAAATATATATATATATCTGTTTTCCTGGTTCCCCCTTAGCCTGGCCATGTGGTTTGATAAGGCTGCTTTCTCAAGCAGCAGCTGCTTGATCCCTCAGCCCTTCACTCTGTTCTCTGGCCAAAAAGCACTTGAACCCTTGTCCCCAAAGGCCTCTTGCCATTTGTACCGAAAAGTGTAGATGCCTCTTTGAGTGGGATGACGATTCATGATGCATGCTGTCCACCTTGCTTCCAGAATGATGGGGAAAGAAAGCAAAATTCAAAATAACTAGGACCAGGATGAGCAGAACCCAATCAACCGGAGTGATTCCAAGTTCTGGCACTCTTAACGTTCTGTGATCCCCTAACAGTGGGTGAAGGATGGGAGGATCAAATGTACCACAAGGGGAAGGATGGGTGAAAAGGGTTTACTAGGCTGATATGGGTAATTAGTAGAGAATAGAGCTTTAAACTAGACTACTACAGATGGAGATTGGCGGGAGGTGGGGGGGGCATCTTGGATCATTAAAAGCTTTTTTTTTTTTAAGGGAGGGTTGGGGATAATTTTGTAAAGTGCAATATGTACAAAATGCAGCAGGCTAGTCTGTAGAGCTACTGGAATGTTGGACTTGGAAGCCGCCTGGATTCCTGTACCCGGAGACCATCCTTCTAACTAGACAGAATGAAGCAGCTATTTTGCAGGATGGTGAAAGGGCAGCAAATCATATCTTGATTTAGTACTGCGCTTTCCTGCTAGGGTAAGGGAGGAACTTGTGGAAGTTTCCGCCTGTGGTTCCAGAATAATTTGAACAGATTTTGTACAACATAACTTTGCAACATGTGTTTGGAGGGAGAGGGAGTTGCCATGTGCTGCTGAGCTTTGAGCTTTAGATCCTTGCTGATGAAGCTTTGGGGTACTCACTGCCATGATTCACGCATCATGCTAAGCAATGATCTGCTTAATCAGGGTTTGTTGTTGGATTGTGCTGTTGGTGGCTGGATGATGCTTAATTATGGTTTATTTGATAAGCCATTGATTATAACCTGCAAGTCATAATGTCCTGATCATATGATACATTAAATGAAAGCCAAGCAGTCACAGGTAAGCCAGACTGCTTTGTCTCTGTGTGCTGGAATTCTATACCAAAGGCTAATTTTGAGGAAGAAAAGAGGTTATAGCTTTGATTTTTGCTGTTAGGATGCAGTAAGTGAACTACTGCTCAATTTCCATCTGAGTTCAACATCTTATCTATCTGCCCATCTAATTTATGACAGGTGCCTGATCGCACTGCCCTCTAGTTCTGGCACACTGCCCTGATATGAAATTACCTAAGTTGTTTCATTCAGAAGTTCAGGAGTATTCACAGAGCTCCCTCCTCCCATTTTCCATCACACTAACTACCCTGCGGGATAAACTGGGCCAAGAGAGACTACCTGGCCCAAAATCACTAAGGGAACACTTGTGACCGGGCCAGGTGGGCTTGAACTAGGGTCATCCCAGTGCCAAATTACTGCCCTAACCACTGCATTGCACTGGTACGTAATATATGAGAATATATGAGTATTATTACTCAGACGCACACCATAATTGGCCACACAAGGGAAAGTCCTCTAAATTATAATTCAGATCCCTAATCTCAAAAACATATCCCTGGTTCAAAATCAGAAGTGAGAGCAAAATTAAGCATTATTTGTCTTCCTTATATTTTGGTTTGCTAAAAATGCTAGTGCTGATCTCAAGACAGTCTGTAGAAACAGCATTAATTGCTGGGGAAACGGGGAGTGTTGAAAGATAAATAGCAGGGAGTAATAATACGTTTTCCACCTTCTGCATAGCTATTTCAGAGGCATTCTTATCCTAAGTATGGTGCTCCAGCACTGTTTTACTGCCAAAAAACACTCTTATTTGCCAGCTTGTGGCTAACATCTCTGGGCCAAAAGTATGGATTTCTACCAGTTTAATAATTGGCTTTTTCAGGACATAGTAAGAAGAGTTTTTGAGCTTGCAGAAGATCGTGTTACTAGCTGGTCTGCAGTCTAAAGTGAAATAATGTCAACATTAAGGTGTTATTGGGTTAATAACTCAGAATTTGAATGTGTTACATTTTATTCCTCTAATTTTTAATCTGATTGTGCCCTGGTAATTTAAATAGTAGGTTTTATGAGTATGTTGGAAAGAATCTTTGCAAAATATACCTTTTCATCCATTACCAAAAGTTACTTTACTTGGAACAACATATATATTATAGCAATATCTTTAGCTGTCTTAAGAGTTTTGGGAAGGAATCAGTAGTAAAGTATACCACATTCAGACCATTTGATGACAATGTGATAATGATGATATTTAGATGTGCTTTCCATGTATGGAATACAAAGAAACCTGGGTTAGTAACCTGAGGTGTAGGGCTGTAAAGCGTATCTTTCTCCTCCAAACTCTGGGATTTATTATCGTACTATATTTATTGTGCTTAAAGAAGTGCTTTCTCCTTTCATTTTTTTCCCAGGGCTGTGGGAAAGACCTGTCTGCTGATCAGTTACACGACAAATGCCTTCCCTGGAGAATACATCCCTACTGTGTGAGTGCTAGTGGAAGAAAGCTTAGGTTCCAGGAGATAAGATAAATGCAAAAGCATAGTGATTTGAACTGTTCCCATATTAGGGTTTTGAGATGCTGCGCATTAGAAGAATTTGATACACTTAGGGGCCTTTCAAGTGTGACCAAGTTCTATACAGATAAATAGTACGCTCAATCATGCATTAAGAGTTTTGTGTGGGATTTAACTAAGCATGTACATCCACCAAGAAGTCAAGATTAGCCACTATTCCATAGTATAGATTTACATATGCATAAAGTGTCTTTGGGTAATCACTGCAGAAGATGAGATATTTGAGGATCGTACGCTATTTTGTTTATGAGCATGTATAGTGTGGAAATATTATGGTGTGACATAACTCATGCTAGCAAAAATAATTCCCAGGATTTTTCTCAAACAGTTTTACAAAATAGACATTTACAAGATCCAGTTTATTTTCTTGCTTTAGATGCCTTTATTGCTAGAAGACAGAAAGAAAAGGATCTTTTCAAGGCCTATGCACATATATGTTATTGTATAACCTATTGGTGTGTATTATACAAATTAACTTACGTTTGAGCGCGTTGTCACTCTAAGACACTTTCTGCAGTCATTTGAAAATTGTCTTTTCACAGAGAATTTAATGTACCAGTGTACTACACAGCACGATCTAATCCTGTTGCCAAGTTGTTTGTAAAATTTATCAGAAGTACTCTTCAGTCCAACATTAAGTTTTCTGCTCAATGGTTCTGGTTTTCTATTTGTTCCACAGCGGGACTTCTGTTAATCGTCAATTATTGTCTCTGAAGAGATTATTTTTTAAGCCCATATAGTGCTAGCTTGCTACAAAAAGAACAAAAGTACAAAAGGTATTCAGAAAGCACCAACTTGTAAATGGCTTACATAATTCAGAAGTGAAAACCATGTTTTTAACTAGACCTCAATCTTAACTGTTTATTGTTTGTAGCTAGAAATTGTGCTGGGAGTTTAAATAACCAAAAGCAATAAAATTTATTTTTATTAAAGTAGAATGTAGTGACTTTTACTACTTGAGAAAAGAGAATTTGAGTTATCTTGAGACGTTATTCATCCAACTAAATCACTACTAACAAGACCTTTTGCCCTAGATTTGATAACTATTCTGCCAATGTCATGGTAGATGGAAAGCCCGTAAATCTGGGCCTTTGGGACACAGCAGGACAAGAAGACTATGACCGGTTGCGACCACTTTCCTATCCCCAGACGGTAAGTAAGGGGCTGCCACAAGGAAAAGGGGGTCAACCTATTCTTCAAAGCACTTGAAGGCAGAACAGAAGCAATGGATGGAAACCAAGAAAGGAGAGAACCAACCTAGAACTAAGGAGAAATTTCCTGACAGTTAGAACAATTCATCAGTGGAACAGAAGTTGTAGATGCTCCAACACTGGAAGTTTTTAAGAAGAGATTAGACAACCATTTGTTTGAAATGGTATAGGGCAGTGATGGCTGACCTTTTTGTTGTGTGCCGAAAGTGCATGTGTTTGTCTGCATCCATAATGCAACCTCCACCCCATGTATGCGTGACCCCCCCATGTGTGTCCATTGCATGTGCAGGCTACCCCGTGCATGCGCATGTGAATCTCCCAACCCCCCACGCATGCGCCCTGCCCCCTCACCCATTTTTGGTTTCCAGGTTAGTGCAGGCGGCCTTCCAGGCCCAAAATGGGACACTGGAGACCCCCTCTGCAACATATTTTGCACCTGGAAGGCCTCCTGCACCAACCTGGAAGCCGAAATGGGGGGTGGGGTGCTACACAAGGTCCCAAAATGCAATGCGAGTGTCACCCATGCATGCACCCCACTCCTGCATGTGTGGCAGAGACCTGAATGCCAGCTGGCCGGTGGGAGGTGTGCACATGCACAGTGGAGCTGGGCTGGGCTGATGTGCCTGCAGAGAGGGCTCTGCGTGCCATCTGTGGCACGTGTGCCATAGGGTATAGGGTTTCCTATCTGAGCAGGGGGTTGGACTAGAAGACTTCCAAGGTCCCTTCCAACTCTTATTCAGTTAAGTGCTGAAGTGGAGTTTAACTGGGTTCCTCCCTTTCCCAATAGGACGTGTTTGTGCAAACTACAATAAACCCATTCATATTTCATAAGAACCAGACCTAAGTAATATCAGTTCCAGCCAATTAAATGTCAAGATCACCTGACATATCAATTTTATAAAACGTGGGTTTTCAGTTTTTATGGACTGGTGTTGGGTGGGTGGGAAACCAAGATTTGACGTGACATGAAAGAAAAAGTTTGCAACTTTGGCTATTCCATATGAACATTGTTGCTCATATCCTTATAGGATGTTTTTCTCATCTGCTTCTCACTGGTGAGCCCTGCATCCTTTGAAAATGTCCGAGCCAAGGTAATATTCTTTCACATTGAAAACTATTTTCCTAAGGTGGGACTGTTACTTACATTCTTTCTATTGATTAATAAACATTTTACTCTTAGTTGATGGCAACAAAGAATACTTCCAATAGATGTGTAACCCAGAGGAATTTGATATGGAACACGATCCATCCTCCCCCTCTTTCTAAGGTTGACCAGGTTTTGGTCAACTAAAATGCAAGAAATGATTTTTTTGATCTTGAAACCATTCTCTTTCGTTCTATCCATTCCTTACACTTGTTATCAAATGAATTGACGGTTCTGTCTTACTTATAGTGGTACCCAGAAGTTCGACATCATTGTCCTAACACACCAATCATTTTGGTGGGCACCAAACTGGATCTGAGAGATGACAAGGACACCATTGAGCGGCTACGCGATAAGAAATTGGCTCCCATTACCTATCCCCAAGGTCTGGCCATGGCCAGGGAGATTGGTAAGTCTTAGAAACAAGAAGCTAGAGCAGGAGTGAGTCATCCAGCCCTCTTTTTTGCAGCTTACAGAGCTCCCTTCCTGTTAAAAATTGATGGCATGTTTGCTGAAAAATGGCAGCTGGATTCCCATTCTGTTGCATTGGAGAACACAATTATAGTTCAGTCGATCCAACTTAAACCGTAAAGAATCTCTTATCACTCGTTCCCCAAACAGGGAAAGATGTTATCCTCCTTTTTCCTTTCTGTTAGATTAAGTAGCATCTTTTCTTTTAAAAATGAATAGTGGTTATATTGATCAAAAGGGAAGTGGGGAGGGGAAGTGGGGAGGGGAGAGGACAGGAGATTTATTATGTAAACTGGTGCAAGCTTTAAAGTTTAAATCATCTTCCAATAAGCGGGATGGAAGGAAAAAAGGGGGTGAGGAAAACAAAAAACGTTGGAATCATGAAGCGATGTTGAGAAAAATCTGTTTCTAGAGATAGGACATCCTGAGAAATTCCAAATTAATCTGTTTGATTTCAGGCCATACTGATTTAAGCAATTCTAGAGGTGATCTGGCAGTTTGTTTTGGGTATAAACCACAAACCATTTCCTATTCTGGAAGACATATTTCCAGAAAACTGCCAGACCACCCCCAGCATAGTTGGAGCACTATAGTCTAGAACAGGGGTGTCAAACTGGCGGCCCACAGGCCAGATGCATAATGCGCAGGCCACGCCCACTCCAGCTCTGTGAAAGGGAACAATGCCGCGATACGTCACGTGATGGCAACGTGTCAGTTTGACACCCGTGGTCTAGAGAGAGAGTAGAATGTTTAAGGTATCTGTTTTGTTTTCCTTGTCATACCTTTTTAAAAATGAAACAGTAAAGCTCCATAATCTGATGAGGTCTTCAGAAACAAAAAAGCAGCATAGTTCCCAATTCATTTATGCCCTTCTCCCTACAGGTTCAGTGAAGTACCTAGAATGCTCTGCCCTTACCCAGAGAGGCCTCAAGACTGTCTTCGATGAAGCCATCCGTGCTGTGCTCTGTCCTCCACCTGTGAAGAAGCCTGGCAAGAAGTGCACTGTGTTCTAGAGCATTCCTGAGTTCCACGTGTTATGGATGACTCTTCTGGAGTCTGAGGAGGAAGAGTTTGTCGGGTGTTCCCACAAGGGGATGGCGGGGTCCCTCATCATGTGTGAAGTCAGTGTTTTTTAAATGTCTCTTTAATTTAACGTGTTGATGTAAAAGGGCCGCATGGGAAAAAAGAGGAGCTCGGTGCTATCCCACCCCCAGGGTGCAGCCATGCAACAAACACACTCTCCATGGCTCTCTGCTAGGACATAATTCATGACCGAAAGGAACAGCCCTTTCTTACTACTTCTCTTGGTGCTAGAGCCTTGTGGTGGGAATATATAATGAACCCCAGGTGCGGCAGGAAAGACACATGAGACACAGGTTGAAGAACAAGCCATTTGTGCTTTATGAAGTGCGACACTATCTAAGCCAATAGTCAGGACCACTCTTGTGCCATTCAAATCTACCGCTGTCTACCAGGCCATTATTAGCCTGTTTGCTGCTCCTGAGTGGTTTGACTAATCATCAAATTTCCCTAAAGGTGGGGAAGAGGGAGGTCTCTTTACCTTGTCCAGCCTCTGCAGAAGAGGGCCACCTGGGAGGAACCTTTCCATAAGACGTGTGGAAGATGTCAAGCGACCCTTTTGACAGGAATGATGAACTGGGGGTTGGGTTAGAGAGCTTTGAGGGATTTGGAGAAGGGTCCAGTTTTTAATCATCGTGTAGTGATGAGCTGAACACCTCTTATTTTATACAATAAACATTTATCCATAAGTAAGTAGTGTTTTAGGGTCATCAGCGGAAGGAAGAACATTTCATCATCCCTCTTCCTGTTAATTGCATTAAAGAAGATAAATTCTTTCTACTACTTTATTGATTTATTCGTATGTCAATCTATTCCATTTCATGATCCTTCGATATTTTGAAAAATACTAAACTGGATAAATCATCGAGAGCTGGGCTATTCATACCAAAGGAATTTACCCAAGAAGGTATTCTAGCTGGAGAGGAACCCTCCATCAATGGGCAGTGTGGCACCAGTGGTCATGCTGCTTTGGTCGCTCAACAAGAAGAGGATGCCATTCACCACATCATCCAGTTCTGTAAAGATAGATACAGGAAGGTTGGCTGAAAGCAATTACGAAGGCAATCCAATCAGTAGAAGTCTTTCACAGATAGCAGGGAATTTCCCATTCCTAAAACCAAATTATCTTATCCAATACCTAACCCTGATAGCTTTTTCTAGCAATTAAATTCATAAATTCTTTTTCACAGGAACAGATGTAATATTTTTGTTGCTTTTTAATTGTCTGTAATTGGGGTGACACTGATAACAGAAATGAGGTGATATGGTCCCAGAGATAAATTAAATATCCGATAGGAAAAGGCAAAACCACCTTTTTCTAAGAAAAACACTTCATTAACTTTAATTAAAATGGCTTAGGGCTTGCTGTGTAAGGAATGGGGAGAGCTGTTCCCCAGAAATGCAATCTATTTCATCTTCACTATCAGAGGTGTAGAACAATTGAGAGACCATAGGCCTTGATCAGAAGCTTGTACATTCCAGATGAATAGGCTCCTTAAAGCAGCCACAGTACTGGTGCATGTTGCTCAGTTATTGCTAACCACTTTGCCTTTGTAATGTTTCTAGATCTCCAGAGACCCTCTCTTGTCCTCTTGACACAGGATGTTTGTGTTCCAAATTACCTGCAAATTTTCCCAATGGGATGCGGCTAAGCAGAACTTCAGATTTCTGGGGATCACTCCAATTTAGGCGTCCCATGTTGGTCATGACGACTGTGGGGTTCACACAATTTACCCGAATCTTGAAAAGTGAAAACAGGCAATACAGAATGAATGCATGGTTAGACTAAGCACCCAGCAGACGCATACTCTGTCTTTAAAGAAGGCGTGGTCTAGAAATGTTGACGGTCTAGAACTCTCATTAATATTGGCAATCTAGAATTATGATCCCTCATCACTGGTCATGTTGGTCGAGGTCAAATGGGAGTTGGAATTCAGCAACATTTGAAAGGTCAAACATCATTCATCCCTGCTTTTTGAGGTTACTCTTAAGGAATTGGTTTTTCACTATGAAAACAACTGAACATTTTAATCAGCTGGCTCTCTTGGTGAAATATATCACTCAGTCTTACTGAAGCTTCTTCCTTCAAAATAAGGCTCCATTATTTTTTTTTGCAGGTTTGGTTTATATTAAACTCTACACATTCACCCACTGACAAAATATTTTATTTTTGTTTGCTGTTTGCATGTCCTATAGTTATTGTTTCTCCGTCATCTTATCTGGCTCTTCAGGCAGAGGTGCTTACCTTATGGGGGCCTAATTCCAGAGCCATTGACTTTGTCAGCATATCCAAGGCACTCTTGGTTGCACCTTCAAGCAAACAGAAAAAAAGTGTATTAAAAGCTCCCCTTTCTTCCTCTTCTTGCTTTTCCTTTATTTTCCTGCAGTGATACTCACTATAGACAGTGTGATTTAACATAGCCCGTTGGGAAACCTGGCTTGAAACATTGACAATAACTCCTGGTGCTTTTCTGGCAATCAGTTTCTGGGCAAAAATCTATGACAACACAGAATTTATAAGACATTTATCATTTGCAATTTAATGATATCCAGAGCATCAATGTTAAATACAAAGAGGGTTGCGAAAGCAGTGAGGTGGAGATTTATTTCTGAGCAAATGTACATAGGATAGAACCACAAATCAACTTTCCTTTAGATTATAATAATCTTCGATTTGTTAATGGAAGTTTTTTTTACTAACTGCGTCTACAGTCCCATATGGCCCTTCCAACATCATGTAGATTTCTCACCTGGGAGACCTGCAGCACAGCCCGAAGATTGACACTGAAAGATCTACAGTATATAAAAGGATAGTCAAATTAAATACACAAAGAAAAGCAAATTGCAACAAAGTGGGAAATTGCTAGAAGCCCAAAGTGCAGGAATTTCATACTAAACCCCAAGTCTTCCCCATCCCATCACCAGTCTCAGGCTAAAACAAACAAAGTCTGCACTTTTTTCATCAAGGACAAGGAAAATAATTGTTCTGCCAACTAAAGCAAATTAACGTCTGAAGCTCAGTTTTTATTCTAAAGAACGTTTTATTGTATTTACCTTCAAAGTGGAATGGAAAAAGACCTCTAAGGTTGAAAATCAGAATCTACAGCAGTGGTTTTTAAAACCAAATTCTCATATCTCCCTTTAGTTACCTAGTACTCATTGTGGGTCCTATTTTATTTAAATTTTCTATTTTTTTACATCTTTTATTTGGCCTGGATTATTTCTTTGCTTGCTTGCCACCCCCTCGCCTTGATTACCTGTCAAAAGCCTCCTTAGTAACCTGTAGGAATGGCTGAATAACTGCCACAGCAGCATTATTCACTAACAAATCAATATCTTCCACTGTGCTTAGTGCAGCCTCTGTAGCTTCCCAATCTGCGAGGTCAATACACAATGTCTGGATGCCTGGGCACTGAGGACAGAAGTAACATTAAGGAACACGGATTGAAGCTGATTATAAAGCAGGGGTGTTTCAAGTGACTTCTTACAAACGATACAAAATAAATTTTACCAGGACAGAATACTGATTTCAAACAAAGGTCCAAGGAGATGTAGTTCCTTCATTAAGCTTGCACTGCAAGGATATTTTCATAATAACATTCCAATTTTGTTTTTGATACTCAAAAAGAATAATTTAGACCTCTGCAATTCTAATTAGGTTCTATATCCTGCAATAATCCCCTATATTTTTTTTAAATGCCTTTGAAACATGTTTTACACTATCTGAAGAATGTTCCAAGAATGGCAGATGAGTTCAGTTGGTATAAAGTACATTTTTCCTTTTCATGGCAATTCTGTGAGAAAATGATGAGAAATGCAGTAAATAGCTTATTTTTACATCAGTGCTATTCTGGGGGCATAGACTGCAGGTGGCTATCTGATAGTGGTAGCTTTTCAATGACACACTAGCAAGCCAGGCACAAGATTTTAACCTATAAAACCCAGGCATTTCCAGATTAGGTCAGATAATTTTATTCCCCTTCTATGCCAGGCAAATGTGGAAAACAGGGTGGAAGTTAATTTGCTCTTTTGTTGTTCAGTACAGACTAAAGGCTAGAGCAGCTGGTAAAAAGTAAGGGCATCCCTGAAGACTTTTCTGTGACCTTGGTAGGATTGCTACAGGTTTTGTCTTAAAAGTATTTCAGATATTTGGATATTTGGCAAAGGGAAGGAAGGGAGCAATAGTCTATAAAAATGGCTAGGACCAGTCAATAATCTACTCCAATTTTAAGTGGAAGAATTCTTCAGCAGCTAGTGGCACTGGATACTTTGATTAATTAGTTACCCTGAGGCATGATAAACATGTAGTGGAAAGGCAGGGTGAAAGGTCTACTTTTGCAATGGTTAAAATCACAAGCCAAGCGCTTGGCACACCTGAGTGGTGAAATGTAGTAATATCTCCTTAGGAGTTACAGTATCTCATGATCTGACCATTCTATTGCAGATCTGCCTCAAATAGTTGAGATCTAGCATGTATAGGAACAAATGTATAGGAAAACAGGATGCAGTTGGAGTGTAACTCCACTCACAGGAATGAACAAGCTTGAGATAATAGGGGCCCTATACAGAATGAAATTTAAAGTTTTATCTAGAGGCCAGTGATTCTCAAAGTATGGTTTACTCTTTCAAGGGGATGGCGGAGTATTTTATAAATAACTATTTCAACATTTCTCGGTTTTAATTTCTAACATACTACACATCAGTGATATAGCCCACGCAAACCAAAGCTTTTTGGCGTCCTCGATCACTTTTAAAAACTAAAGAGATTCCCCAGGCTGAAACCTTTTGAGAACTGATCTAGTCCTATATGTATAGAGACCTCAGTGGAAAAGCTGTTTCGCAGAAGCAAAGCCACCCTTCCTCTGAGCTAGAGGCAACCACCCCAGGAATGACCCTCCAGGAAGAGAGGATTTCCCTTCGGCCAGAGGAAAAGAGGGGGGGGGGTGTCGGGCCAAGCAGAAGCTACGCTGCCTCTACCTCTTCTTGCAGGCTCTCGAGGTCTGTCTGGGTCCGGCTCACCGCCACCACCTGAGCCCCCGCCTGGCTCAGCCGTACCGCCAAAGCCCTGCCGATCCCTGCAAAGGGGAACACAACGTTGTTGCACGGCACTAATTACGGCGGGGTTCGTCCCCGAAGCGCATCGGCGCGGCCCCGGGGACGCTACCTTTGCCTGCACCCGTCACCAAAGCGCGGCGGCCTGAAAAGCGCTGCATCCTCCGCGGCGGCTGAACTTCTAATCGGCGCTGCAGGCAGCGCTGGAAGGGAAGAGGCGGCGCCCAAAGGGGCTTCCACGAGAGGGAAGGAGGTCTTCTGGCGTCCTTCGGGGCAACGGGTGTAAAGCCGCATCCGGGCGACCGCTCCTTTGTCTGAAGGGGAGGATCCTGGTTCCTTGTGTCGCCATGTTTTTTTTTTCTTCTCTCCCTTGGACGGTGGAGGAATCGAGAGTTTCGCGTGTTTGTGATGTGGGTCCCTGTCAGAAAATCGGAGCCATGCAAGGCTTCTTGTAGTTTGCAGCCGGCCCATTGCAGGCTGATAAATAGAATAGTTGGAATACAGAGGTTGTTGAGAGAAAAGAGAAATTGTAATATAATGGCAAAATAGTTCCGTTTTTATTATACTGGTTGGAGAGTGGCTTCTGATAATCACGAAAGGCAAAACAGTAAATGTTTTCCCCTCTTAATCAAGGTGTAAGAGACAGGTGTTTTTAATACCTGAGGCAATAACCAGAAATTCAACAATACAGAATGAAC